>JASSUY010030641.1:0-34625 GCA_032466535.1 Forpus xanthops | reverse complement strand
CTGGTGTTATCAGCACTGTTCCCAAGCCGAAAAATCCAAAACACAGTGCTCACCAGCTACTGCTTAAAGAAAAAAAATAACTGCTGCTGCTGAACCCATGACACCATCCAAACTGTTTTTTATAATTTAGTTGTGCACCCATCCAGTCTGTAGCATAACCACTTGGATATGACAGTCCCATGGGAGACAATAGTGAAAACATTCATAAAATCAAAGAAAATCCCTTCCACTGCTGTCTGCTAAGCTCAAAATCCAGTCATAGAAATTTTATCATAGAAAGCAGTCATGTCTCTCAGTCCAGATTTGCAAATGATAAATCTCTGTTAACTACCCCCAACACACTGCAGGGTTTTGTAACAAAACAGGAAAAATCTTCCTATTAGTCTCCTCTTTTTTTCTGGTGTAATGTTTACCCTTACAGTGCTTCTCAAACCCTAACACTGGCAGTTTCAGTTTTCCTCAAGCAAACTGAGGGTTAGGGGTTAGTATGGTGCTTCAGCAGCATTTTGAGTCCTTTGCTGGGAGGACAACAATCATGGAAATCTGAGGGCCCATTCGGAAATCTGTATGTTTACTTATCACAGCCTGCTCCCTTCTTATTCTTTGCTAGCTACTTTGAAAATTGCACCATAACATCCCTCAACCCCAAATTGCATAAAGATTGTTGTTTGTCACATATTATCTCTGAATATTTGTCAGGCCTGGACCATACATGATACAATCATGGAATTGTTTAGGTTGCAAATGACCTTTAAGATCATAGAGTCCAACCATAAACACAGCACTGCCAAATCCACTACTAAACCATACACCCATGCTCATCTGTAGCACTGAGAAAGCATTAGCTGTAACTATCATCACAGTTTCCATACCAATAGCGCAACAGTTCCACTTCAACCACCAGCCAGAGCCTGGCTTTGTCTTCTCTGTATCCTTCAGACAGTTACAGAGAGCAGCTGTCCTGAATATTTCTATGACTTGTGCATTCACAGATGTCTACTATGCTGTGCTTCTACTTAGCATTTAAGAGGGTCCCTCACAAACTCAGGGGATACTGACAGATGTTAAACTCGAACAGATTAAGCAATAAACACCTGAGGTCACCACAAAACCAAGGACAAGTCCCAAGACCTGCACAGTGAACACAAGATATTTAAGAATGGAGTGAAAATCATACTCACTGGAATACCAAACCACATGAAACAAATAGGAGAGAAGCAGCACTAATGCACAGAGACTTTAGTGAAAAACTGTAATCTGGGCATCATATCAGGATGGAAAATTGCCTGTGTGATGGAAACCACGCAAAAACATGTTTCCATAAAAAACTTTTAACTGAGCATAAAATCCACTTAAGTTGTCAGGACAAGTGAACATTGAAACTGATGAATAGGTAGTCGAACACACAAAAAGGTATAAAGTCTCATTGCACTATGGGTAGAATGTTATAATCTTCCAAAATTGAAACAGTACATCTGGAAATTGATAATAAGGGCTTCTTTCCATCAGTATATTTTCCCAATTGCTGTTTAATCTTGAAGACCAGTAATTATCCTTAATTCATGTTATAATACATAAAGAAAGTGAGATCAAGAGGGAATAATGTTCACTTCCTAAATTAAACTAGTTTCCTCTAATCATTCTACTTTCAATAAAAATGCACTTCAATAATTTTTTATTCTGGGTAAACCCTGTATTACTGGACATTTTTTTCCCTTTTTTTGTGATCTTTTAAATCTGTGCTTCCTTTATCTTTGTGGCTGACTGAAATTAGGAAGATGCCATGATACACATTATTTAACACACGGCCATTACATTTCATAAACCTTTTTAATACACCAGTTCTCGGTTCTCTTTAGGCTGTAAAATAAAATAAACAACAATAACAGCAGCAGAGAAAAGAATCGGCTGCTAGATTCATATCAAATGTCTTCACTGGGTTCACTGCAAAGACTTCCCCTTCCATTCTCAGAGCCTCTAGTCTCTGGAAAGGAGTGCAGACCATTTTCAGACTGTACTAAACTAAAGTTACCCAAGAACATGTTCCATGTTTCAAACCATGTGTTTTGATAGGAACGGCAGAGATATTTCATTGCTTCTGGTGTAGAGCAACATCAATATAATCAATTAAGCATTAAAAAAAAGAAAAAAAATCACGTGCATTTGCATGACTTAAAATCATATCCAGAGGCATGGGGTTTCTTTTAATATTTTATTTTTAACTGCCTGTTTTCTTGGAAAAAGTCAATGATGAAATCATATTATACTCTCCTTGACCTAAATCCTGCAGTACTTAAACTCATTGAAAGTTCAAGATTTGGGCTTTTTTTTTTGATAGTATAAATTGGTAACAAAACCAGCTTTACATTCAGAGAAGAAAACAGTCCATCTTTATGAAATTGCACACATATATATACGTGTTGCGCTGTAGAATTTTCTAAGCTGTAAATTTTACTTTACGGTATTATTGCTACTCTATTTGCATGTAGTGGAGGTACTGGGCCATGTAATGGTTATTGTGTCAAACGGTACATTAATTCCAGAAATTGCAGATATTTTTAACTTCCTAGTTCCCAGCGTACATTAAAATGAATTTAAATTATTTGTAATCTTGGACTAGAAAGACACAAACTCATTCCTTAATGGAACAGGACGAAGCTGTTTCTGTGTATAAACAATACTATTCTTCAGTTGTCTAAGGGCAGTGATTCTTATCATTTTTATACTGCTAGGAAAATCCTAGGAGTGTCTTATCTAAACAGCAATATTTAACTAAATAAATTGCAAACTTTCAAAATTATAAGACAATAGTTAAAATATAAATTAATCTTGTCTTTACAGTAAAGGCAGAAACCTATGCTGTGACTCATATAGCTCTGCTGCAAACTCTGACATTAGACAAAACCTTTAATCTCCAGCTGCTGAGGCTATCCTTTTCTAGAAGGGGATAAGAAAAAATTCTCACTACCCTTTACTTTCTCCTTTTTCCAGATTACAAATCTGTATTATCAACTTTTACAGAGAGAAACTTTTGTCTTACTGGCATATGTTCAATGCACCAGGGAACAACAGCATAATACTCTCTCAGTAACAATAAGACTCCTTGAAATTCTCTAACAGATCTAAAATAAGGCGTATAGTTAGCTGAAAACGAAAGCAAAGGCATAATGTAGTCATCATTAGCAAAGTAATGGTTATAAAATTATTACTAAAAGATCTGTGTTTAAGTCCATAGAACAGAAAGGGCAGTAAGTTGAGGTACTAACAGAATAAAGATTGAGACTGAGTTAATAATTTGGACCCTGAGGAAGAGTCTAGATCCAGAAGCTTCCTAGGGAGGGCTAGAGAAGACTACCTACCTAAGAAAGGGGGAAAACAAGGGAATACATGCAACCATGAATTCTCTAGTAAAAGAAAATGCTAACCATGGGAGTGCCTCAACCTCCAAGATTTCTTTTTTCGTGTAGGAAAGTGTTTTTATCCATTCCAGATCAATAGTCCTGTACTTTGCCCTGACAGCAGCTGCCCAAAGTCAGATATGAAAATGCTCACTGAATTTATTTCATGGGTCTTAGAGGGCCTTAGAATCAAAATACATGACAACATATAGCAGAGTGGAAACTTACCTTTTACACTGGAGTACATTTCATTCTCTTTTAAAGCCCTTAATGCATTTTAGCTAATGATAACAAATTCACCCCATTTATATTTGGTGCCATTTCACTGCTAGCTACAAATAAAAGTGAAGGAGAGTGTTTGATTCCTGGCCTCACACATTACAGATTTTTACTTCACTGAGTTTCTGCATGGCAGCTTCTTTTATCAACCAGCATTCAGAGTGTTAAATATCTGGAACACGCTTACAGGACAGCTTTTGGACCAAGTCCTGACAGCATGTTCAATACTAACATGGAAGATTTCAAAATCACAATTTTAGAAAAAGGCAGGCCTAAGGAAATATGATTCTAAATAAAAAAGCCTATTAAGTTACCTGCAGGTATCCGTGGAGACATAAGGCACAGATCCCATTTCTTGGTAACAAATGAAATCCTTTATTTTGCATCTGGCATCCTTTTTATAGTCTACTAAGTGCTAAACAGCAACTTTCCACTCTCTTAATTCTTTATCATCAGGATTCAGCAAAACTACAAAGGGTTACAAATATTTACATCGTTTTGTCTGTCTTTGAGATGCACATCCTGCTTTATCTTGTGAACTGCTTTGTTTTGCTAACCGATCTTTACCCTTCACTGTTGTCTTTACAGCTCCCAAGGCTTAGGCCGGATCAGGGCAATAGCACCTGGTGTTTTCTTCACTGCTCCCAGGACTTAAACCAGACCAGGGTGAACGCCTGAATCCATTAACTATTTCTATCCCTTCACCCACAGGAATCAATACACCGAGCAAACTCACCACTTCAGCCACCATTTAAATTGTTTGGTTCTAGTTAGGAGTAAATGATCTCAGGTATGGCAGAGGCAATAGCAGTATATGTATGTAAATATTACTCAACAGGTTTTAGGGATTTAAGAAAGGTTCCAAAACTTGAATCTCTTAGAGAAGCTTTTGTTTGCTTTGAGCATGTACCTATTTGTAACTGATTGCATCCCAACTGCCTACAGAAACTTAGGCAATTACAAGTTAGGTGTTTCACTATGTCATGGTGCCACTTAAAAGAGGCATGTAATGTCAGTTAGCACAATCCTATAGGATACTATTTTCTGTCCTTAGGAGTGTTTGATGCCATTACATTCTTTTTTCTTAGTTATTCACATGAGAGTATGTATACTATTTTACTAAAGTCATGAATCATTTTCTTTAGTTTGATTATTATAATTACAATCTGCTGGTACTTACTGATATCCACAGCAATTGCAATTGAAACTAAAAAATACCCCTTTTGTTATTCCTACAGATTTTTTTTTTTTCTTGAATGGTGAAAAAAAAATGTAGCTGGAATTAGAAGAGATCAGTTTAAACTTCAGGTAATGGTACAGACTATCATCCAACATCTATGTTGGTTTCATGAAGTCCTAATGTGAATTACACTAAGGTCTATGTAACAAATTTCTATCCCAAGAAGCTTAGAAAATGCACAGTAAAGTTTGGCTGTAATAATTGACACTTTTGCATTGCTGTATAATAGCACTTACTGAAAAAAATTTTCTAGAGTCTGTTTAAAGACAAGGGCCCAGAATCACTGTTAGATGGATGCTAGCGGAACTCAGGTATGCTAACAACCTCAACATCTGTAGGCTTAGCTATGTCATGATTTGATGGAATGTCAATATGAAGTATGTTGGCATACAGTGTGCAAATCCCATATTAGACTCAACAATAATGACTTCCTAAATTATGTCTCCATTCAATATCACTGTTTCTGGATGCCTTCAGTTAGGGGCTGAAATGCCACACACTGAAGATAACGTCAGAAATGTCATTAAATCATTTTAGCCAGAATTTTGCTTGAGAAATTCAATTGCCTTTCCTTGAAAGAATGCCCTCTTATTATTTTTATTTCAACCTACTGGCTATAGTTTATGCACTTCCCTGCACTAAAAAGATTGTGTAAATGTACATGGAAGCAAAATACAGACTTTTGATGGTGATAGGTTTGGTTTAACTACTCTTGACAATGCATGAATTCTAGTTCTGTTTGCCATTTAGCAAATTACGCAGACAAAATACATTAGTCAAAAATACATGCTCTTGAACAATAGAGATATTAAGAACTCATGAAATCAAGTTTAGATTTAATATTTGAGGACTGATATTAATTCTGCTGTGGGAATATGTTGATGATTGCTTTCATGGAGTGCACTTAAACATCTTTTACCATCTGGAGTAAACTGAACTTGCCACTGTAATTAACATATTTTAATTTAACTGTTCTCTGAGTGAAATTCCACACTGACCCATGCGGAAAGCATGAAGCAGATTTTTTTCTTCCTATAATAAGACTGATCTCCTGACAGATGCTTGTGTTTCACAACACTATCCATGATATATCTATGGAAACTAACTAAAGAAGTTGTCAATGAAAATGTTCAGTATAGGATGGATATAGTAACTCATAATATATTTTGATAGGTAATTTCTTCTTGTATTTGATAAATTCTTGATAAGTAGGAGACAGCAGAAAGAGGAAGGAAACAATGTGTCCACATGTCTAAACCTCAAATTATATTTAATCATCACAACAAAAGAGTTTATGCATTTGGAAACAACAGATAGAGGCAGTGGGATCTACCGCTTAAGCACAACAAGCACAAGTAAGAGACACATCTGCTGGGAATGATCAAGGTAACTTTGGTTTTAAGGATGGAAACTAGATTTAAGGTCACATTGAAGCCACACTTTTCATCAGTTTAAATGATGAAAAACACAGTGATTGCAAGTCTAAGTTTTATTGGACAGCAAGAGAAAATAAGACTAACATATTCTAAAGCAAAGTATGCATGAGCTCTCCATGCAAAAAGTCATAGTATTTGCTGGTATACGAGTTTGAAACAGTGCATCAGGAGTCACACGTCTTCTGGGTCAAAAAGCCTTTAGATGATGAAATCTGGAGTGTAACTAATCTGCAGATGGATTAAAGATGTATTACACACAAAGCTTGTAGCATTGCTACAGCTGTCTGATCCTGCATATTTGAAGCCGTTATTTTCAAAAGCTTTTAAACCAAATCAACATTTACTACTTAAATCTTCCATTTCATTTAGCTGCAGACAATAAGGTACATAATTTATGACTGTTCTTTAGACTCTAAAGATAACAGCTGGTGGTAAGTGCTTCTGGAAGATGAGCTTTTTTTAAGATGATTGGTTAAGCTAGGTGGTTACCATTGATCTCCCTTGACTACCAGGACTGTAAACAGGAACAGGTAAGACTAGGTACCTATTCAACATCTGTCACTATTGAGCAGAACCTCATTGCAGAGCTTGTGAGCTATTTGCACTCATTCATATGAAAACATATTTAGAATATTTATAAGGTACCTCTGAGGCTGAGTTGAAAGCCACTTTTAAGACAGATGAGGAATTCATCCTAGATCCTAAACTGCAGGAATGTATCTAGGTTTGGATGCTCAAGGAGCCTACTGTGGACCTCTAAAGTTTCACTGTTGCTGTCTCTTGTTAAGATCTGGTTTAAAAAACATTTATCTAATGCTGTTCTACCTTGCCCCTTAAGAGGCACCACATGCACAGGGCTGCCTGATTAACTGTATCCTCACATTCAGTCAGGCTAAAGAATTTTCCTTTTCAGGTGATTTCAATTGTTACATAGAAACTTGTTAAATTGAGGAAATTTTGTTAAATTGCACTCAAAACTACTGGCAGCTGAGACAGATTAAAGGCTAAACTGAAGCTGAAATATTTAATCAATTACAAAGTAGTTTTCTGTGAAGCTGGGAGAAAGCAGCAGAGGTGACTACATTCTGTGACTACCATTATTTGTGTGTTTTTGTGACACCCTTCAACCAATCATCATAGAGAACTTTCTGATGACTTTGAGAAAGCTTTTAGAATATGAAAGAAGTGACGGAAGCAAAGAAAAATAATCTTTTCCATTCCCCTTAATGCAGATTTCCTAGAATATAGTACTTCTTATTTTCTAACTCAAGACACATGACAGACATGGATAACAAATTATTTGGCAGAAATTAAATTCAATTTTAACTGAAACTAGGCACAAAACTTCAGGAAAGAGTAATCTTCATGGAATATACGTCACAGACAGCAGCTAGCAAAATAAAATTAATATCAATGTCACAGGTGAAAAAATAATTGAATTTCCTAAGGAGAAGTTAATAAAACATGAGATCTCATCAACCTATAGGTTCTATTTAAGATTGGATTTGTATATCCAAAATCCACTTATTATGTGAAGCAGCAGGCTAGTCTGCCTATTTTCTAGGACAATTTGTTATTTACATACCTATCTTATTAAACCCTCTTTTTCTTAGCTTGGAAATCCTTTGAGCCTGTCTGCCATGCACCACCCAGCACTCATAGAGAGATCTTCTCTGCTAAGATAACATTTGTCACAATCCAGGCTTGGGGCAAAAAACACACAAGCTTCATTTACATTCCTGGAAATACACAGAAGTTTAGATTTGTCTAACTAATGCTTATTTCATATGACATGGTGGTGATATTTCCCTTCCATGTAGTCATTTTCAGTTTAGGAAATTCATTCAGAAAAGAGCCATTTAGTCAGTTCTTATTGAAAGAGAACTCAAAAAAACACAGTTCCTCTGGAAGCTGACTCCAGCTGACCATTAATTATTCTTCAGTTCTGATTTCTAAGTTAGTTATTATTTTCAGGGGAACAAAAGTTGAGCTGGGCAGCCCAGCCACCTGAACCTGAATAATTTCATTAGTTTGCTGACTACTGTGCAAAAAAAGAGGAAGCCATGCCATCATAGTTTTTCGGTTCTCAGGACAAAATTAAGCATACTGCATCCCAAATGGATGGAGGCACTCAACATAGAGTATCGTTTCCCTGTAAAAGTAGGAGGAATTATTTTATGGAGGCATTTGTGTTTACTGTCAACAGATAGAAAAAAAAATGGATAAAAAAAGAAAGCACACACGCACACAAAAAGTAAATTAATCTCAGAATCCCCTTCAGAATTTCTTAAGTATAAACCCCTTTCCTCTCCCATCATTCCCCTGGGCAGCTGCATTTTAGCACAATCATAGAATAATTTGGGTTGGAAGGGACATCTACAGGTCACCTAGCCCAACCCTCCTGTAGCAAGCAGGGACACTTGCAGCAAGACCAGGTTTCTCAAAGCCCTGTCCAAACTAGCCTTGAATGTTTCCAGCTCTAAGGCATCCAATAACTCTCTGGGGAACCTGTTCTAGTGCCTCATCACCCTCTGTAAAAAATTTCTTTCATATGTCTAGTCTTAGTGTCAAACTATTAGCCATTGTCCTGTTGTGACAGGGCCTGGTAAAAACTTTGTCCCCATCTTTCTTATAGTCCTCACTTAAGTATTTGAAAGGCTACTCTAAGGTCTCCCCAGAATCTTCTCAAGGCTGAACTAGCTCAACTTTCTCAGCCTTTCTTCACAGGAGAGGTGTTCTGGTCCTCCAGCTATCCTTGTGGCCCTCCTCTGGACCCTCTCCAACAGGGACATGTCTTTCCTGTGCTGAGAACTCCAGAGTGAATGCAGCACTGCAGTGGGGTCTCATAAGAACAGAGGGGAAAGATCATTTCCCTCAACCTGCTGGCCATGCTCCTTTGGAATCAGCTCAGGATATGGTTGGCTTTCTGGGCTGCAAGAGCACACTGCTGGCTCATGTACAGCTTTTCATCTACCAGTACTCCCAAGTCCGTCTTGGCAGGGCTGCTCTCAATCCCTATATTCTCCAGCCTGTAGTCATACTGGGGGTATAAATGCTATGTGCCATCATGACAGGACATGTCCAGCTTTGTTTAATTCAGATGCATCCAAAATTCCAAGAGCAGCAGTATGATTTTTTCATAAGTGATGGTGAAAATATAGTGCATGCTATTGTACAGCTTTGTTTATACTGTTTTGAAAAAGTGACCACCTATTCCTCCAACACTGTAATCATCCTAATGTACCAATTACTTAATCAGCTGGAAGTCATCCTCTATACTATCCTTTATTCCGCCATCACACTTTATGGTCTCTGAGACCTCATGCCTGTAGGCTCACTGGAGGAGTAGGAGGAAGCATGGAAAATCTGAAAGAAGGTGGGATAAAAGCAATGGCTTACATGTAAACAAGCTGTTGCAGTGCAGAATTGGTACTGCTCTCTATGTTGATCTCTACAGCCACACATGTGTGTACTCCGTGTGGGGGGGGCCTATCTTCATGGGACAGGAGAACTCCCCTGAGTCTTAAAGTCCATGAGATTTGGTTGCTTCTGGCCCAACATACCCTCTAGGCTGCAGCTCCATTAATAGCAATTTCCACAATTTCACTGCTTGCAAATCAAGGTCTCTGGTCTCTGTTAAGAGCACTAGCAGTCCACCACTGTTAATAGTTATGCCAATACAAATGTTAGTTGTAAATATGGTACAGTGATGTACACAAGATTTCCAACTGTACACAAAAGAAAATTATACCTTGCTAAGTTTCACTGTATAAGTTACCAATTTGAACCTCATCAATGTGGTTGCACCTGTGGGAAAATTGCCGGGAACAGTGCTTGTCTGTGAAGTACCAATTCCTTAAATTACTGGAAGATTTCATTTGTTTGCCTTTATCATATTAGCTCTCGCTATGTTTCACATTCACTATGGTATGTAGTTTTGCTGAAAAGAGCTACAGAAAAAGATACATGATCTGAATACATACTTCCATCAGATAATTGTGTAGTCTGGAAACTCATTTGAATTGTTAATTGTCTTTCTTTTCCTTTTTAATGTGATGTGCATGTCATACATTAAATATCTGGCAAAGTTTAACAAACAGATGTGGGGTTTAGGCCGCTCACTCATTATTTGACTGAGTTTAGTTAGAATTATTAATCTTTTTGTGATACATATACATTTTTAGCAAAGAAAGAATAAAATAAATTTCTTACAACTGAATGTACTTAAATTCCGGATTTTTCACCAGTTGTGAAAAAGGTCAGCTTCATTGTGCAAATACAAAGGAATATCACCAGAACTTTCATATATTCACATGGGAACTGCAATTTTTATTAGGTCTAACACAAGAAATACTGTGTACATATGAATCAGGAAAAGATCTATGCAAATACATCTTTTCCTCCTATTCTTTGAATATCTCATAGAATATTTCTCCGTATACATCTCTGCATATTATTCTGCAGGTTCTTTTTGTACGAACATTATTTACTGAGGCAGATATTCATAATGTTGTACCTTGGTCCATACTGGAAAATCGCAGTGTGTTTTGTCACTTTGATATCCAAAAAAAAGGCTTCTCTCTGAAAAAGAGCAGGGGCAACCATAATGCCCCCTGCACTGAGGGATAGCAGAGAGCAGGCAAGGTTTGTTGCTGTGTGCTATAACCCTGTGTTCCCCCTCTCATCTGCCCTCCATATCTGTGGTTTCACACCCTGACCAGCACTAAAATGAATTTCAGTCGCTGAGCAAGCTCTGGGGGTGACCCCCCAGCCAGAGGGACCAGAATAACGTCAGTTCTGTATCTCTTCCTTTCAGGAAAGGACTTGGGTTTACCTGTCTTACTGAAATATATTATGCTCATTTCACTAATGTTTGCAGGGTGCTTTGGTATGTCCCAAAGGCAGGTTAAAAAGGAGCTGTAAAGTGCAATCATCATCATCACCATCATCATTATTTGCATAAGATGAAGACCTGGTATTAAATGTGCGTAAGCCCTGTTCTTTATGGATAAAATGTTGAACTATATACAGTGTCACCTTCATTTTCCTCTTCTAACACTGCACATATTAGGCAGCAGGAGGAATTTTTTTAGCACATGGCCACAGTGCCACCCACTGTTCTACAGATATTTCTCTCTGCTTCAAGCTCTCTTATGTTGCATTTGTCTGGAGTCTCCATTTCCTCTTCTTTATTTGCTGTACCACAGGTATATGTCACAAAATGGCAATTTATCTCCTGTTAGTGTTCGTCTCACTTGACCTATGAAGCTAGTGTTTGTTCACGCACCTAAGCCAGTAATAAATGTTGTGCTGATTGTATCTGTGCACTGATTCATGAACAAGCTGTACACAGTTTGTGGAACAGACTTTTCAAATGGCAGTAGCTGTCTGTATTCTAAATATATAAAATCTGTTCTTTTTAAAAAAAAAAAAAAATGAAATCCCAAATTGTCCTTTCATCTCTGCAGAAAGAGCTGTGGGTTGATGAAAAATGTTTCAGGTTTGGGGGAAAATGGTCAGCACCAGTAGGTATGACCCAAAATTTACTGAAGGTGACGGGAGCTTCTAACCTTGAATCTTTCCCTTTCAGAGGGAGAAACATCTATTTCAGAGGGAGAAATTATACATCTATTCTTTTCTTCCAAACCTCCTTGTATACCAAACAAGAGCTATTCAGAGTTCAGCATGCAGATACCCCACCTTGTTTACTACATTTCCTCCCTGTCTGAATATATGAAACCACAAAACGTTTCTCTTCTGTGGTATGGAAGGTTGAAGTACACTAATCTACAAATCAGTTACTTGGTTGAGAAGAACTGTTGGCTGATACCCCTTTTTTTTTTTTTTTTACATTCTTTGGACAGTATCAACAAAATTTACCCATCTTAATGTGCCAAACAAACAGTAATTTATTCATCATCTTGTCTCCCTCCAGAGCAAGTTTGGCAAAACGAAACTGCAAAGCATATGATTAAAAAAACACTAAAATGTTGCCCTGCTCCCCCGTAAGCTGAGGGTTGTCTAGACACCCTTTGCTATCTAAATCAAAACCTCAGTTTTGTCATGATTTGTCTCTCTCACTGCAATTCATGCCCATTCAGGAAAATGATTCTTTTAAGGGTCAACCTGCTAAACTGGAGAAAAGCTATAACTAGAACTGAGCAAAGGGAATCAATAACTGGACAATTAATTTCCATTTTCAAAAGTGTCCTTAACACCAAATGTGGAAACCTAGAAAGAAACCAGTAAATCTAACAAGACCCTATCATATGTTACAACTTTACAGAAACTTTTGCTATATGTTGTGCACAGAATGCATCTAAGTGGAGTTAATTTAAAATGTAATCTCATGCATTCTATGTACCCTTATGTGAGAATTTTACCCAAAACACTATAGTTGCCAAGAAGAATTAAAATACTAAGGAAACTTCACTAGTACAAAACCTGTGAGGACTAAGACTAAGGTAGGTATGCATAAACTCCATTAGTCTGAGACTTAATGCTGTTAGCAACATAGGTATGCCAGTAATAAGCATAAAGAATTCTGAAATATTTATATACTGATAAACAAATAACTGGGAATAAAAGAGTTTGTCTAGAGAGTCCAAGGAAAAGAAGAATATAGACATAACAAGATAGGACAACATTTGTCTTCGTTTGAAAACATAGGCAGCAAAAAATGAGCAAAATCATGTAATATGTGCTTGGAGATGTCCACAGTGAAGGAAAAAATCTCAGGGAAGCTGAACACATGAGGCTACCTCAAGTTTCCTCATGTGTACCATTAATTCATGAAGTAACACTTGAGCTATTTGTGCATTAATAAAATCTGTTCTTGTCCATAATTATGGACACTATTATGGGCATAATTATGGCTTTAAAAGCAATAAGCTTGGTTATGAATGCCAAAATTGTATTTGGTGAGGAATGAAAATGGCTTTCTTAAATTTGGAATTTGGAATTTGTTTCTGAAGACGGAGGTAAGTGCTTAATTGCATTTTCTGAAATACTCATCACTAAAACCCAATGATTCCAAAAATCTCATTATTGGTAGATACTATTTTTGCAAAGGTGTTTGCCATTCCAGGAATAAATTATCTGGTATGGACAATGCTGTTGTACTTAGTAAGGGAGAAGTCATATATAAAATATTACTTAGAGTCAAAGAAGATAAATAAATATATCATATGACCTTGTAACACAGAATATCTATTACAGGCACTAATACCACTACAGCATCACTGCCTGACCAAGACATCATCAGGCGCCCTGTTGTGACATACTGAGCTGGGTGTAAAAAGTTACAAAACTGGGAGACCTGTGGGATTGCCAAAATATATAATCATGAGACATCACATCCCAGACAATTCTGAGAATACATTTTTAGACACTGCAAATGGTGCAGCTGAGAAGACAGCCAAAGAAAATAAAAATCATTCCCTGTAAGTTCTAAAGGAAATCAATTCACTGTCACATGTAACCATGCGCTTAAAACCATCTTAATATCAAGCAAAGAAGCCAGTAAATGTGAGGACAATTTTTAAAAAGGGCTCTGGGAGCTCCAGAGAAGTAAACCTGAGATTGTACCAGGCAAATTCTTAGAAAGTATAATAAACAGTGGAATTAATGTACTGATACATGAATAAAAATATCTTCAGGAAGAATCAATATAGCTTTGCAAAGAGAAGCCATATGTTGCAAATCAATTGAAGAAAAATGTACTTGGTATAATCTACTAGGATCCCCAGAAAGCATTCAACAAGTTGTTCATCAAAGCCAGTTACAGATGATAAGCTGTTGTGAACAAAAGGAAGAAAGTCCTTGCATGAATAGAGATCTGTTTTAAAGCTATAAAACAAAAGTAAGATAGAAATAAGTTACTTTTTTTTTCTCAGTAGAAGAATGATAACAATGGGTTCCCCCCCAGATATGTGTGTGAAGATTTGTACTATCCAACATGCTCAAGAATGACTTGGAAAACCGAACAAATAGTTAAGTGATATAGTTTTCAAATGCCGCTAAGTAATTCAGGACTCTAACAGTACAGGGGATAGGGCTGGGACAACAGCAGAAGGACTTCATGATAGTAAGCAATAATATATGAAAACAGTCTAGATAAAATATATTAATGCATATAGAGAAAAACAATCTTACCTTTACATTTTCATTGTAGAATTCTGAATTAACTGTCACGTCTCAAGAAAAGGTTTCTGGTGTTTCAGCAGTACTTATGAAAACCTGAGCTTTGTAGAGGACAAAATCCACGTAGAATGTTAAAAATTGTAAAAATAGAAATTAAAATACAACAGATCATTATAAAACCAAGGTGCATCCACAACAAGAATATCTTGTGCTGTTTTGGTCACTCCCCTCTCTTCAATTCATAATGGATAGAACAAAATTAGAGATATTCAAAAATTAGAGAAAGTTGAAAAGGACAATGAGATGTTCAACTGCTCCTGTAGATCCTTCAATCCAAACTATATCTTCTTAAAATTACAATTCAAAATGTCAATTTAAAGAGATGCTTAAGGCATACAGATGCCCCAGCTTTAACCTATAAAGATACCCTGAGTACCAACAGATCTGCTTTTGGTCTGATCAGAACTGCATAATGGTACTACACTGGCAAGCCAAGGTACGAAGAAGACTCCTTAGCTCCACCACGAGCCACAGCCATGCTTTTGCAGACCTTGCACATGGGAAATGCTATCTATGATGCTTGGAGAACAATTGAGGTCCTGAATCAAATGAGAAGGAGATAGTATAAATTACATGCATTCTGCCAGTGGACTCCACCTTCAACAGGCCATGATGAGCTAGGAATGTTCATCAGCCATCTCCTGGAGGAATGAGTATGTTTCACTCCCTCCCAATGAAGTTACTCCATTCTTCCAAATTAACTAAATATAAGACAGAACAAAGTTATATAGCACCAAACACCAAAATGAAGGTACCAGCACAGCACCACCACTTCTAAATTCTTCTGTGTGTCTATTGAAAGTAGAAATCGGCCATTAGATCGCTCAGGAAATTCCATACAGATCGCATAATGGAACAGCAGGTGGCACTGTCACGTAAAAACTCATATAAGTGCTAGCGTTTAATCAGGTTTTACTCACAGATAATGGAATAGAAAAACGAGTGACATGCAAATTTGCCCAGAATAATTAAATACGATTTGCTAAATATTCTTATTCATCTCTGATTTGAGTCTTGCAATCTTCTAATCCTGGATTTGAACTATCACATTTGCCACAACATTTGAGCTGATTAATTTTACTTTGTTCAGACACCACTACAGTAGCTGTCCCACATTTCCAGTAGAAATAAGATGAAGAACACATATTTCCCCTAAAACTGCTAAGCATCATATAGCCAATTATTTATGAAGCTGTAATAAAAAAGGAAAAACAGCTTTGACCCGATCCTGAGCAACAGCTTCTTACAGCATGTCCTGGTTTCAACTGGGATAGTTATTTTTTCCCTAGTAGCTGATGCAGTGCTGTGTTTTGGCTTCAGTCTGAGAACGATGCTGGTAACACACAGATGTTTTAGTTGTCGCTCAGTAGCACTTACCCTGATCAAGGACTGTTCGGTCTCTCATGCTCTGCCAGTGAGGAGGGGCACAACAAGACAGGAGGAAGCAGAGACAGGGCACCTGACCCATACCAGCCAAAAGGGTATTCCATACCACAGCACATCATGCCCAGTATATAAATGAGGGAGTCACCCCAAAGGGAGAGATCGTTGATCAGATCAGATTATTTGTCAGTGGGTGGTGAGAAACTGTAGAGTGCATCACTGGTGTCTATTGTTGTGGGTTTTTTTTCTTTTCCTTTTTAGTTTTATATCTCACTCTTAGTTATTTCCATTATTATAATTATAATTTATAATTGGCATTATTAGTAGTATTATATTGTACTTTAGTTTTTAAACTTCTTATCTCAACCCATGGGGTTTACAACTTTTCTATTCTCTTTCCCATCCCGCCCATGAAGGGGGTGAACAGGGGGTGAGCGAGTTGCTGTGTGCTACTGCTGGGCTTAAAGTACAACACTGAAATATTTACCAAATGGCTGGAAATAATCATACACTTCCTGAATAAACAGCAGAAGCAGTCTGCCCATTCTGAAGTACGAATAGTTACAGCCATAACAGTTCATAACGAGAAGCGTCAGCTATAATTACCTCTGGAAAAGGTCCCAAAACACGTGGTCCCTGTTCAATATCTATCAGATGCCTTTCAGTGCTTCTGCCCTTTAAATCTGTAATGCAAGCTGATACCTGTTTTTCAAACCCTTTTTTCCCATACTAAGGCCAAATTACTGAAGCAAACAGTTTACACAGAGCCATGCAATGGATATTTATCCATTTAGCTACAGGTCATGATCACAGTACCTAAGCAACTATCAGAAAAGCAAGTGTTTAACTGCCAGTTCCTCTCTGTCATGGTAGAGTGAAATCCCAGGATCAGAATGGAGGGCGTGTTGTTCTAGTTTGTATTTGACTGAAGTAATAAGAAAAGGTCAGTTTCATTTTGGGTCAGACATCAGGGAACTGAAGCACCTCCCTTATGAAGATAGGATGAGAGAGTTTGGATCTGTTCAGCCTGGAGAAGAGAAGGCTATGTGGAGACCTCATAGCAGCCTTCCAGTATCTGAGGGGGTGCTATAGAGATGCTGGGGAGGGACTCTTCATGAGGGATTGTACTGAGAGGACAAGAGGTAACGGGTTCAAACTTAAACAGGGGAAGTTTAGATTTCGATTAGAAATTCTTTACTGCAAGGGTGGTGAGGCACTGGAATGGGTTGCCCAGGGAAGTTGTGAATGTTTCATCGTGGGCAGCGTTCAAGGCCGGGTTGGGCATAGCCTTTGGTGGCATGGTTTAGTGTGAGGTGTCCCTGCCCCTGGCAGGGGGGTTGGAACTTAAGGTTCTTTCCAACCCTAACTATTCTATGATTCTATGATTTGTAAAGCGCAAAACAGAGGATGTTTTATCACCATGTGTTTATAAATCTGACTGTGATTGTGACTCCTCCCAGGTGCCATTACCACAGAGCAGAGCATCACTGCAGCCTGCCCTTCACCATGGGAACCCTGGAGGACAGCACCAAACATCACACCCTCTGCAAAGAGACACCATGGAGCAGGGCACCACTTCACCAATTCCTCTACTGTGAGGCACTATGCAAACACCACAGCAGGCCACATCAGTCTACTTAGGAGTGCCAAACTAAGCAAAAAGGCACTGCTGCAACAACATACTATAGAAGCAGAGTAGAGGGACAGGATCACCTCCTTCGATCTGCTGGTCATGCTCCTTTTGATGCAAACCAGGAAAAAATTGGCTTTATGGGCTGCAAGCACACACTGAAGCTGGCTCATGTTCATTTTCTCATTGACCAACACCACCAAGTCTTTCTCCACAGGGTTGCTCTGAATCTCCTTTCTGCTCAACCTGTAGCTGTGCCTGGGATTGCTCCGACCCACAGGTAGGACCTTGCACTAGTCATGGTTAAACTTCATCAGCGTGGCATCAGCCCACCTCACAAGTATGTCAAGGTCCCTCTGGATGGCATTCCTTCCCTCCAAAGTATCAACCGAGCCACACAACTTGGTGTGATCAGAAAGCTTGCTGAGGGTGCAGTCAATTCCACTGTCCATTTTACCCACAAAGATGTTGAAAAAGACTGGTCCCAACACTGATCCCTGAGGGACATCATTCCTTACTAGTCTCCAGCTGGGTATTCAGCCATTGACCATGACTCTTTGCGTGCGGCCATCCACCCAGTTCCTTATCAACTGGGAGGTCCACCTATCAAATTGATGTCTCTCCAATTTAGAGACAAGGATGTCATGTGAGACAGTGTCAAACACTTTGCACAAGTCCTGGTAGATACACCAATTGCTTTACCCCTGTCCATCAGTTCTGTAGCCCCATCATAGAAGGCCACCAGGTTGGCCAGGCAGGATTTCCCCTTAGTGAAGCCATGATGCCTGTCACCAAGCACCTTCTTATTTTTCATGTGCCTTAGCGTGCCTTCCAGGAGATTTTGCTGTAAGATTTTGCCAGGCACAGGGGTGAGGTTGACTGATCTATAATTCCACCGCTCATCCTTTTTCCCCTTCTTGAAAATGGGGGTTATATTTCCCTTTTTCCAGTCATCGGGAACTTCACCTGACTGCCATGATTTTTCAAATATGATGGACAGTGGCTTAGCAACTTTATTTGCCAGCTCCTTCAGGACCCGCAGATGGATTTCATCAGGTCCCATGGACTTGTGCACATTCAGGTTCCCAAGATGGTCTCGAACTAGATCCTCTCCTACAGTGGACCTAAGGTCTTCATTCTCACAGTCCCTGTGTCTGCCTTTCAAGACTTGTGTGGTGTGATCAGAACATTTTCCAGTGAAGACTGAGGCAAAGATGTCATTAAGAATCTCAGTCTTCTCTAAATCCAGGCTAGCCAGTTCTCTTGATAGCTTCTGAAGAGCGCCCACATTGTCCCTAGTTTGTCTTTTATTCACTACATACCTATGGATCCTTTACTGTTATCTTTAATTCTAAGTGGGGCTTAGCTTTTCTAACCTGTTCCCTAGCTTTCCAGACAACAT
Source organism: Forpus xanthops (assembly GCA_032466535.1). Classification (NCBI taxonomy): domain Eukaryota; kingdom Metazoa; phylum Chordata; class Aves; order Psittaciformes; family Psittacidae; genus Forpus; species Forpus xanthops. The sequence goes on along the minus strand of JASSUY010030641.1, from coordinate 15,655 downwards.
CTCTGTACTCTTCATAGGCTGCCTGTCCTTGCTTCCACCTTTTACAAGCCTGTATTTTCCCTCAGATTTTCTCAGCAGCTCCTTATGCATCCAAGGATGTCTCCTGGCCCTTTTCCTGCACTTCTAGAAATTACCCAGAAGGGCTCGACTGCTCCTCGGGTCAGGCTGGGTATCAGTCCGCGGTTGGTGAGCGGTTGTATTCTCTTCCGTTGTTTTTCCCTTTTCATTATTATTGGTCAATAGCAGTAGCGGTTTGTGTTATACCTTAGCTACTGGATTGTTCTTATCTCAACCTGTGGGAATTAAATTCTTTCAGTTCTCCTTCCCATTCCTCCAGCAGTGGGGGGAGGAAAAAGGAGAGGGGTCAGGGAGTAAGCTAGTGGCAGCATGCTTCTGGGCTGAAGCCATGCCTATTTTTTGCCTATTATATAAAATATTGTGTACTTTGTAAAACCTTAAAGGGTCCTTGAAATTTTTCAAGGCAGAATGGCCAAGGAAAGCCATCTTTTTCTCCTCTTTGAGGCAGTGTATTGACTGCCGCCTGGTTTGGGGACAGTGTTGCATCTGAAGGAGCCTAACAGCACATCCCTCAAACCTGCCTCCAGCGAGGCCAGACATAGGCTAAAATACTAACTTAAAGCATTCAAATCTCATGAGATCATTTCAGAACCATGTCCTTGAATGCTAAATAGTTTATTTTAAATCTGTATTTTAAGTTTGAATTATAAGCAAAAGATCACTATTTTCTTAAAAAGCATGAAAGTCATTACTTTGGTTTTACTTTGTATTAAAATAAATGAGATTACTGTCTAACATCGCAGGAGTTCTAGAGCAAAGACTTTACAGAAAACCAGAAATTAATACAAGATTTTAAAGGGAATTGTAGAACTTTAAATAGAGATTGTTAATAAATGTGTAGTTATCCATATATAGAGTTAGAAGGACGCTCATCCCAGAAGAAAATTTGATACATAAACATTAACTTTGGCCTGCACTGGAAAATACAGATTAATAAAACCAAAAATAAAAATTATTCCACTAAGTAAACACAGTAGGAATCTTACTGGAGTATTTGAATCTTACAATGTAAAAATGTATTTGGGTTTATAACTAAAAAGTCATTCCAAGTCTTGTTTAAACAAGATTTGCTAATTAAATGAACAAATACTAGTGGCCTGCTCACAAACGGTAGGTAAACTTTGAAGCCCTTTTGAATTACATTATTTTTTCTAGGCTTTCTCTGTAGTTGATGTTAGTCCTTCTCCCTATCTAGTATAAGAAATCCAGAGAGACACTGTTCAGGCCAGATGCGAGGTTGCGAGGTCATGACACAAAATTCTTAGCAATTGCCTTCATTTCTGGTCTGTTCAGCATCCCATACAAACATGATGCTTTGGGATAAGCAGTACAAACACGACTCTCCCTGTTTGTATGAAACAGAGTGTAAGTGCCACAGGAGGTACACATGTTGATACACAAGTAGTGCACAAGCAGAATATGTCCTTGCTGGACCTTCCAGGGCAAGGCCAAATCTCACCTATGCTGCTGAGATCTGTAGCTCAGAGCTGAATACTCTTCTTCTTCTTTTAGTAAGGGTCAACTCTCTTTATAGTGCTTTCAAAACTTGTTTTGTACCAAACCTCTTCTCAGAAGTAGGAAGTAAAGGACTATATGGAAAAACTTGGAAAACAATTCTACTAATCTAAATACTTAAATCTGTAATGCCAGGTCCCTTAAAAGTCAATTGATGTGGTTTCAGGAGTTTGATGTTTAAGATAGATTCTAAACTATTCTGCTGGCAAACAAGATTAAATTTGAAGTACAAAGAGAAAAAAAAAAAAAAAAAAGTTCAATTTAAATTTAAGCTAAGTGAAAGTCAAGCCCATGCTGTTTTAAAGTCTTCAAAAGGCATATAAAGGGTTTGAGTGGAACAGCAGAAGCAATTATTTGCTATCAGAAAGACCTTTACTTCAAGCACTAGCAAGCTATATTCACAGGTACATAAAAGCAACACTTCAAGACAAAGACTCTTATTCTAATTTATCCAATCTTACTTCAAATTATTCCAACCAAGAATCTGTCACAGTACCTTTAAATTGCTTATGCTACTTTGTCCCCCAGTTATATTTCAGCGCACTGATTACAGCATAACTACCAGATTAGGTGATGTAGTTAACATGTAAGCATATTTTTCTCTTTGACAACTTTGTAAAACTCAGGAATAATCTTTCTCTCTTTTGTGCTCCAAAACTTGTACTGCTGTGATGCTGCTTGTACTCTGAATCATACCACATGCTAAAACTGTTGATAGTTATAACTGATATTGTAACATGTGAGAGCAAGCCATTGGGCTTATCTCTTATTTTACCTCTACCAATGTATTTTATGTACTGCTTCAGTGAAATAAAGTCACCGAGATCTTTAGGAGGAGAAGCAGAATAAATGGACCAGGAAAAAAAAAAAAAAAAAAAAAGAGCATTTGCTTATAACTCTTCTGATATGCTGCATTTTAAAAATTCATTAATCATTCACTAGGTGGGGCTGATACCTCACAACCAAGAAAAGGATTGAAAACTGCTGGAAAGGAATTGCTTCAGTAAAAGCAATGCTTTAATTTCAAGGAAAAGTTTTAGGAAGGGTAAAAATATTAATTAAGCTTAGATGACCTTTTCTTGAGGTTTGACTTTTTACATATGAAATTTTACTCATTTAACTATAAGGTATTTGAATTCTTTTAACATGGATATTTTGGGCTTAACTTTTAAGTGCATATGTCCACTGTTAATTATTCCTCTGTGTACCTGAGATACCTTCTTAGGACCAGCATATATGATAGAATCATAGAATAGTTAGGTTTGGAAAGGACCCTAAGATCATTTAGTTCCGACCCCCTGCCAGGGGCAGGGACACCTCCCACTAAACCATGTCACCCAAGGCTATGGCCAACCCGGCCTTGAACACTGCTAGCAATGGAGCATTCACAACTTCCCTGGGCAACCCATTCCAGTGCCTCACCACCCTTGCAGTAAAGAATTTTTAATCTAAATCTAAACTTCTGTTTAAGTTTGAACCCGTTACCCCTCAACCTGTCACTACAGTCCCTCATGAAGAGTCCCTCCCCAGCATCCCTATAGGCCCCCCTTCAGATATTGGAAAGCTGCTATGAGGTCTCCACGCAGCCTTCTCTTCTCCAGGCTGAACAGCCCCAACTTTCTCGTCCTATCTTCATACAGAAGGTGCTCCAGTCCCCTGATCATCCTCATGGCCCTCCTTTGGATTTGTTCCAACAGTTCTATGTCCTTTTTTGTGTTGAGGACACCAGAACTGCACCCAATACTTGAAGTGAGGTCTCACAAGAGCAGAGGGGCAGGATCACCTAGAACAGCTAGGGTTGGAAAGAACCTTAAGATCACCTAGTTCCAACCACTCTGCCATGGGCAGAGATACCTCACAGTAAAATATTATATGATGCAAAATGTATAAAAAAATCCTTGCTTTCTCAAGGCAGCAAGTGAAGGCCAAGAAGCAGAAGTATGTTGTAGACCTAAGCAAATCATTCCTTAACTTCTTAAATAGACATTTATCCAAGCTTCATGAATAAAATTGCCAGACAGAGATCTCAAAAGTTTAGAAATGTATTATAAATGCTTTAAAAACCTACAAAATCTGGCTAACAAGTTTCAGCTCAAGATAAACCTGTGAAATTAATGCATTTCCTTCCACCTCTATCCCTAAGATCCTGTAATACTCCACAGGCTTTAGAACCCTAAAAATCAAGCAAAGAATCAGTCAGTGTTGCAAAACTCCTTTGTAAACTGTTTGTTGAACCCAAATCCTGAGTTTTTATCCATTTAGGATTGTTACCTGCGAATGCATTATTAACACTACCTAAGGAAACTTCCTGGAGTCTGATAAATTATGAATTCTCACTTTTTTGCAAATATTACATGTTTGATCAAGCTCTACTAAGCCTCATGCAACCTGAAGAAAGAAGTGAAATCAATCAGCACACCCATCACCTAGGAAATTCTGTCTGACAAGAATGAAAGATTTATAAAAATTGCAGAAATTAAACAGATTTTTTCTGACAGGCTCATACCCATAAACATACATCTACTGACATCTAAAAAACATTGCCTGCTGGAGTTTTAATAAGTAAACACCAAGGCATTGACACTGAAGCAACTGTAATTGGAATACTGCATCTGAGAGAAAGCAGTAGTTTCTAGCTTTATAGATATTTGAGATGATTACTTTCGTGCATTTGCTTACATGTCATTATTTCCTCTTGCTACGTGCATTCAAGTTACTAATGCTGTGTGGGAATCATCTGTGAAATGATTTATTCTTCACAGTAAAGCCTACAATATAGAACATGAGTTCCACCTATTGAACAGAAATGACCACAATTGCTTATTACTCTCAGATGTAGCAAGATGTGACCAGGTTATTTAGAAAGCAGTCTTCTTTTACAAAATAAATGCCATGAGACAACATTAGCTCCTGCATCCAGTTAGGTATGCATGTCACAGTGTATAAAACAAGGGAACAGTTCCAGTGAGCACTCAGGTCATGCTGTTGACCTAGTTGAAAATCTTGGAAAATTTGTTATGGCTAGTTAATGAGGTACTATTCATACAAATCCGACAGACTGAAATTGAGGAGCAAGGCTTGTTTCTATCCACAGATGCCCTCTCAGAATTGCATTCCCAAAGCTCTCCGTAAGACATGGTTACCTCACCCAGCACAAATAAACTCTGGTGCACTAGCAAAGAAGTCAGCCAGCAAGTATTTTCTTCTATGCATCCAGAAGCTGTGACTCCCCCAGGAAGGTCAGTATTTTATCAAGCTGTCCTATATGACTCAGATCCCTCTAAATATTCAGTCACCTGGAAGCATCAGGTGTCCTGGGGTGGTACAGCTCAATTACACATGGCAGCAATTAACTGTCACCATGTATAATGGTACTTACCTATTTCACAGTGATGTTGCAAGAATTAACTGAATACTTAATTTCTAAAAGATTTTGTGACATCCAGGATAAATGATATAATTTATAATATACAAAGCATTTTCATAATCATTGTAATAAGTGTGTGATACACTCTTAATAAATGATTGTGTTGGTAAGCAAGAACTAAAAACTACATTGATTCAAGTAGTAAAGAATTATTTTGTTTTTATAAAAACATAAAAAAGTACAAAAAAGTAAAATAATCTGGAGTCAGATCCATTTGGGTAAACATAGACATTTGCAATGTTAATACCTTATCACAGCTGTTGTCTAACATTCCTTTGCCATCAGGGACCTTTGTAAGGTGTGATTCTGTAAGATGTGATTCATCCCTTCCTAGAGTGGAGGTGTATAAAACAATGAATTGCTCATTTGAAGCTCTTATTTCTCTTGTTTGGCTGAAGAGGCTAAAGGGGAGCAGCAGAGCAAAGAAGCCTCTACTTTTTATAGGCAAAGCTGGTCAACTATGCATGTCCTATGCATATCAAGTATGCAACTAAGTCAGTTACATATGCAGGATGTCAATTTGCACGTAATAGCCACTTAAGAACCAGAATTCCTCTTACAAAATTAATAATTCTTCCTACAGGCTATATGCAAGGCTAGCCAATATGCCCTCATTAATTTTGTAAATTTAAATAAAAAGATGACGCATGGACACCTTACATACTACACCAAGTATAGAATTTTTGCATTATTTATTGAATGAAATTGTTCAATACATAAAACATAAGCTGCAGAATTGTGGGGAAAAGAAACCCTGCTTAAGGTCAGCAGAGAATAGCAGCAAAGATCAAGCTGCCTGAACACGTTTCTCTTTTGCACTGCATAAAATCATCTAAAGTTATTTCCATGATGATGGCTTTTTGTCTGTATGAAGACATGCCTCTTCTGGTTCTCCTGTTTGTGATTTGAAGCTCAGCTATTATTCCTGCCCAGTGATGTAAATGGAATTGTTAAGTACATGGATAGATGGATTCAATCTTTTTACTTTAGAGCAGAAATATATTTTATTACAATAAACAAGTTTTCTGACTGACTCAATATTTTGAAGTTTCCTGAGGTAACTGCAAAGCTGGTATTTTGGTGGTATACAAATTCTTAACAAAAAGGAATCAATTATTTTCCAAACTAACTATTGCTCAGACATTGCTACTGCTCAAACTTAACCGGGGAAGTTTAGTTTGGATATGAGGAAGAAATTCTTTACTGTAAGGGTGGTGAGGCACTGGAATGGGTTGCCCAGGGAAGTTGTAAATGCTCCATCACTGGTGGTATTCAAGGCCAGGTTGGACAGAGCCGTGGGTGGCATGGTTTAGTGGGAGGTGTCCCTACCCATGGCAGGGTGGTTGGAACTAGATAATCTTCAGGTCCTTTCTAACCCTAACTATTCTATGTTTCTATGATTCTATATGTATAAGTAATATTGTTAATAGGCTGGAACTGATCACATCACTTTTAAAGAAGACATTCTTGCTGTTGGCTGCTATATCTTCTACGCTTTTATAAAAAGAAAAAATAGAGGCAAAATTAAATCTTACAAAGAAAAAAGATAATTTTTTTTATCTGGTATGCCACCAGAAGGTCATGATGTGTTGCATAATTCAATGAACATTCACAAATTCTTTGAATGGTATGGACATTATTGCCTGAGAGATATTTTAAAGAGCATTGTCTTCCATTTCTGCTAAGATGTGCTATTGAGAAATAACTAATAATAGAAATTCCTCAAAGAGCCTTAATTTTTGAGAATCCTCAAAGATTCATTGTTTAAAAGTGAAGGGTCAACCACATATTTAATGTAAAAATTAAAATTTCCATTGTATGGTGTACTATGTTACTGTAATATATTTTAACAAGATTTTTCCTGTTATTTATTTACTGTACTCAAAATTAGACATAGAAAGGTTGATATTGGAAAGGACTTCTGTAGGATATCTGCTCTAACCTCCCTGCTCAAAGAGGACTAGTTGCCCAGGACTGTGTCTAGATGTCTTTTTAATGTCTCTGAGAAGAGAGACACCAAAACCCTCCTGGGCAAACTATTCCAGTGCTCAGTCAGAACCACAGTAAAAAAGTGTCTCCTGATGCTCAGACAGAACCTCCTGAACTGTTTCGGTCTATGCCCATTGCCTCTGTTCTGCCACCAGACACCACTAGAATGGTGACTGTTCAATATCTTTAATAATGACATAGTGGGATCAAGTCACCCTAAGCAAGTGTGCAGATGAAGCCAAGTGAGTTGGCAAACCTGGGGGATGGGATATCATACTGATGGACCCGTACAGGCTTGAGCAGGCCTTTGTCAACCTCACGAAGGTCAACAAGACCAAGTGTAAGATCCTGCACTGGGGTTAGGGCAATTCCCAATATCAGGGCAGAGTGGGGATGAAGGGATTGAAAGTAGCATTACAGAGAAAGAATTGAGAATATTGGTGAATGAAAAATTAGGCAAGAGTGTACATGCAGCCCAGAATGTTGACTGCATTGTGGGCTGCATCAAAGCAAGCAGGTCAGGGGAGGTGCTTCTGAGCAACCTGATCTAGTTGAAGATGTCCCTGCTCATTGCAAGGGGGTTGTACTAGATGACCTTTAAAGGTCCCTTATAACCCAAACCATTCTATGATTCTCCTACTCTATTTCACTCCCCTAAGACTCCACTTTGAGTACTGCTTTCGTCTCTGTTACTCCCAGCACAACACAGTTGGGAACATGCTCTAGAAGGTCCAGAGGAGGGCCTTGAAAAAGATCAGAGGCCTGGTCCACCAGTCCTATGAAGAAAGGCTGAGACAGTTGGGGGTGCTTCTCCTGGAGAAGAAAAGGTTTCAGGAACACCTTACTGCAACCTTGTAATACTTAATGTAACTTACAAGAAAGAAAGAGAACTTTTACCAAAACCTGAAAAATAGGACAAGGGGTAAACATTTTAAACTAAACAGGATAAGGGTTGTCCAGAGAAGCTCGTACCCTGGGCTGCATCAAAAGAACCATGAACAGCAGGTCAAAGGAGGTGATACTGCCCCTCTACTCTGCTCTTGTGAGACCTCACTTGGAGTACTGTGTGTAGTTCTGGTGTTCTCAACATCAAAAGGACATGGAACTGTTGAAACAAGTCCAGAGGAGGGCCACGAGGATGATCAGGGGACTGGAGCTGTTCAGCCTGGAGAAAAGAAGGCTACATGGAGACCTCATAGCAGACTTCCAGTATCTTCAAGGGGACCTATAGGGATGTTGGGGAGGGACTCTTCATTAGGGACTGTTGTGATAGGAGAAGGGTAACACGTTCAAACTTAAACAGGGGAAGTTTAGATTCGATATAAGGAAAAAGTTCTTTACTGTAAGGGTGGTGAGGCACTGGAATGGGTTGTCCAAGGAAGTTGTGAATGCTCCATCGCTGGTGGTGTTCAAAGTCAGGTTGCAGAGAGCCTTGGGTGGTGTCGTGGTTTAAATCTGGTTTAGTGGGAGGTGTTCCTGCCCATGGCAGGCTGGTTGGAACTAGATTATCTTAAGGTCCTTTCCAACCCTAACTATTCTATGATTCTATGATTCTATAAGGTGTGGATGCCCCATCACCAGAAGTGTTCCAAGATCAGGTTGGACAGTGTTTTGAAATATGAGCAGGAGGATTGGACTAGATCATCTTTAAGGTTCCTTCTAGCCTAAATCACCCTATGATTCTACGGTTGTATTATTTTATGTGAAAAGAGCCTGTCTCCTTCCTGTTTGCACCGTTAGAAAAGACAAAGTCCCTGAATATATTAATTTTTTGTCTTGATCAATTCCCTCTTCCCTTCCCAGCTATTCAGCTATCAAAGTAGAGCATTATTTTGAAGTTACATAACAAAGTTAATGAAGTTAAAGATATGCATAATCCTTTGCAAGATGTTTCTGCTTAGAATGTCTCTGAATTCACCTGTATACAGACATCTTTTCATAAAATAGAGCTTACAGAAAGGTTTTTTCTCATCATAAGAGAACAATTAAGAGTAATCCAAAAGTAAGTGCTCTGTAAAAAAATAACAGCTGTACAAGTTTTTCATATTCTGAAGGAAATAGTGAATTTTACAAGTTCCATATATTTTAGTTTTTACTAATCAAGTAAAATGTTGCAGCAGCACATCACTCATCTGGCAGTTAAGCCCCAGTCCAGATGTTTGCTCATTCCCCCACAGTAGGAGAGAACAGGAAGGACAAAAGCAAGAAAAACTTACGGCTGAGATAAAGACAATTTAATAAGGAAAGGGGAAAGAAAACAAACAAAGACCAAATGATGCAAAGGCAATCTCTCACCAGCAGACAGATGCCCTGCCAGCCTCAGAGAAACAGCTACTTTCAAAAGACTTCCCTGCCTCAGTCTTTCAGTCTTACTACTGAGCACAACATCATAGAGTACGGAGTAAATCAGTTTAGGTCAACTGACCTTTCAGCCTCTTGCCCACCCTCAACCTACTCCTTGTTGGTCAGAGTGCGAAACAGAGAAGGTCTTGATGCTGCAGAAGTACTGTCCAGCATTACCTAAACATTCCTGTGTTACCAACACCATTTTGGTTATGAAACTAAGATACAGCATCATATGGGATGCATTGAAGAAAATCAGCTCCATCCCAGCCAGACATAGTACACTTTACAAACAAACGGTACAACTTGAGAAAATACATTGAGTTGTTGTTAACATTAATGATGTCAGTTTATACACAGGAACTTGGAGAAGAGCAGTCAGAACTGACATAGGTTTGGAATTCCCAAGGGAACCAAAAGATGGTCCATCCATGTTCTTCTGCTGTTGATTAGAGATCAGCAGCATAGAGTGTGCTAAAGTGAGCACTTTCAACTCATTATAGGTGCTGCTACAGAAATAATGTATGAGTAGTTGTGAAGGAAAGCAAAAGTTTGTGTGGTAAATTAGCAGAGGAGAAACAAGTGAAGAAGCTCTGCCTTGGCAGATGGGTTGGATTAGATGATTCCCAAGGTCCCTTCCAACCCTTATGATTCTGTGAATCACAAAGGGTAAAAAGTAATCCTTGGAACAGACCACAGGAAAGGATGAATACAAAAATGGGTTAAAAAGCTGCAAAGTATACTTGAATTGCTGGTAGAAGGGAACTGCCATTGGCCAGATGATAAGATTTCGTCTGAAGGAGAAGCAATTTTAACTTTACTTAAGAAAAAGACCAAAAGCTTCCCTAGTTGTCTGATCAAGCAGTGAACTTAGCTGCTGAACAAAACAAGCAATCCTGGGCAGGAATAGCAGCAGATATAGTACATAGATTGCTGCATGCATTTAACATTCTAAAAAAAAAAATGGTATTACTGTGGAGAATTTGATTCTGTATCTGATAATATGGATTTAAATCTCAGTTTGGCTGATTTAAACCACCACATGTTGAATGACATCACTTTCTTTGATCTATTTTAAAATTTCTTTCGAATAAGGCATTATTTTGGATACTAAGTCATTGGAGCTTTCCTTCAGAGTAACAAAACATAGCTCTATTTAAAGAGAAGTATTCTTCCTCTTGATATTTGTATGCAATCTTTTTTGGCATTGCTGGGTTTTAACTGTTCAGTAATAGAAGAACAGAGTAATACCACCTAAAAATGCATTAGGTAGGTCGACAGTCAGTTCTGATTGCATATCTTTTTTCATCTCTGAGGGCTTTGGGGCATTTGGCATAACACAGCAAAAACTAAAATTTGAAAATTCTTATTAATCTCCTTCACCAGTCTAATAAAAATAAAAGTAACATTCAGCCTAGCATAGACATACTGTTTACTAAAATCAGATTTATATACTAAAGCCCATTTCTATCACAACTTCAGCAGAAAATATCAGCAACTTGCTTTCCTATGCAGTTGGTGGATGTAAAGTTAGCCCTTACTTTGAAAATAAAACTGCTCATATGTGTAAGTCGCTCTACAGAACTACCTCCCCAGCTACTCTTTTTTTACTTCCTACCACATTGTAAAAGGCAAGAAAATAAATAGGGTCTGAAAGTGGGTAGTGTTCAAAGATACTGAAAACAGCTTTCTTAACATAGCCCTGATTCCATACTCTCTCAAACTGTTTTCACACAATGTAGACAAAACTGAGTGTCTTCTTCTGATCTGTCTGTTCTATACAGCTAGCTTAAAGAAAGTGAGATCTGGCTGGTTTTGGCTGGACCATTTCCACAAGAAAAGAAGAATATCCCTGGAGGGGATAAAGCTGTTCTAATAAGCTCTTATTTCACCTGCCAAAGGAAATAGCAGAGTTGTCTAGAGAATTTCTAGGTTTCATCTCTACTTACCTGTTATTGCAAGAGTGAGGTTACAACAGCTCCCAGACTATATGAAAGAAGGACAGAAGGTTTCAGACACTAGATTGAAAAGGAACCACAACTGCTCCAGAAGAGCACTGCTTCACAGTAGCCAAGAGGAAGATTCAGCAGAGGATCTAGCCAGTACCACTGCCATTTGAAGGAAGTGATTCTTGATCTGTGTCAAGGGAATTGAGCTTACGATACGGATTACGTCTAGTGTTGAACATAGTGGAGCCAAGGGCACAGCGCCTCACATCTTGTCCAAAATTTGTGACAGACAAATAGTGGAACTGTCAACATCCATTAGTTTTAACCCTTGAAGTAAGTATTACTCACAAAGCTTGGATCCATGTAAAAAACTTTAAAATACATAATTAAACCTGACTACTTCAGCAGAAACTACTGTACGGCAGATGTCAGTAAAATCACAAATGGTGCTGGCAGCATGAACCAGACCCCATTATTCAGCAGTCACATTGCCAGAACAAAGGAAGGCTTGGCAGGACTGCACGATATCTTCCACCTTGTGCACAGTTAAATTGTGGAGAACCTTGCATAGCGTTTTATCAACATTGAAGGAGAAATGAGCTCAAAAATGCATTTGCAGCATCATGAAATGTTAAACATCTTCAGACTCCACGCAACCTGTGGCTAATCAAGTCCCTGTGCTGCTAGAAACCCTTAAAATGATCCTGGGGAAAGTTACCCCTAGATATGTCCTACATACCATATTTTTTCCCTAACTTTTCCCCTCTATTCTACCTCATAAGGTCCAATTTTACATTCCAAATACAGACTAATACAAGAAATTGAAACGCTTTAAAAAATTTGGAGAGATAATGTGTCACAAATCACAGTAACTTAAAATCAGTTGATTGGGAAGCACTACTGCTGTGAGAAGAGAGTCAAGGCTACTTGAAAAGATAAGGTCAAATGCTGGGAGCTGCACATCCTGGCTTCTTCCTCTATGTCACAGTATTCCAGCTGGAAAAAGTGACTACACAGTTGCCATAAAATCATAGTTTTCAACATGACGAGTACAGAAGATAAGGAAAATATATTATAAAAAAAACATTTTTGTAACAGCTGGCTTTCTGCTAAAGCAAATTTTTCAACTCCCACAACAGACATACTGGGTTGCAACTCATATTTCAGCATTCCAGCAAAAAAATTTGTACTGTCTCTTGAAATAATGAAATCTGTTTTTTTACTCAGTGGTATCATAGCCAGGAGATATGAGGTGGGGCACTGACAAAGTCATTCTATCAGAGGGCACTGCCATTCAGTTGTTACAGATACTCCTGACATCAGAAAGCAGTACTGTATAACCCTTTGGTCTGAACCACATCTCTGAAACACACAAACATGGTTCTATCCAACGTTAGAAATTCCATGAGCCAAACTGTCTTGGAAATGTCCATGGTTCACTGCAGCAGCTGTACTTCACTGGCAAAGTGAGCAAGACTAAATGTCTTTGTACTGTTATATTAGTTTTTACCTCTACTCCAGTGATGTAAGAATACAGAGTGGGCTTGCCAAGAGAATGATAAAATCATGAAAGCTGCTGCTTTGGTTCATCACGTACAAATGAGCAGAAACAAGGAACAGAAGAAAGATCCTTTAAGGGTTCCCCAGTAAATGAACAATGCAACAGTAGTCCATTTCTTGTGTCTCTAGTGGTAGAAAAATAAATCCCCCATTTGTGAGCTTTTCTACTCATAAAACATTTCTCTCATTTCCTTCAAATATTACAGCTTTATTTTGGGTACATTTGAAAATAATTTTATGAACTATTTTTTAATTATTTTTTATGAAAATCTAAACTTACAGCTAGCAGAAAGTCAGAAGTAAAATGCTGTATCATGTGAATTGACATTATGGACGCTACAAATACTGTGCAAGTTTGTTGTTGATGTTGTATTCCTTCAGGGAGAGGTGAGCTTGAAGAATGCATACTGAGTTCACAAAAATATGAGAAAGCATAACCTTAACTCCTGGCTTTCCCCCAGCACTTTGAAGAAAGCACTCTAGTTCGAACAGCTGATAATCAGACAAAAAAGCCCAGAACTTTGAAGTGATGTAAATATACCCATATACAGTCATTATTCCATAAAGGTGAACAGAGAACCGAACATTGTCTCTCAAAGTCATACACATGCTGAGAACTGTACATCGGAGTATTTTAAGGACAACTTATCTACAGTTCTAATGATGATGTGAATTAGGTCCTCAGTTTGACTAGGCAAAATCAAAACTTTTAGTCAGGTTCTTAGAAACACAGAGCCTTGAGCAACATAGTCTAGTGTGAGGTGACGCTGCTTATGGCATGGGGACTGGAACTAGATGATCTTAAGGTCCTTTCCAACCCTCACCATTTTATAAGTCTGATTCTGTGATCTGGACTAACAGAGGAAGTATCCACCCCTTGAATCAGGGGGAGGGAAAGGGAGTGTCAGATCTCCTTTCTAATGTAGGAAATATGCCTGAAAAAGTCCTTCTGACTGGTGGAAGGAATAGCTACAGAAAAGAGGAGTCTGAAAAGAAGTTGAGCGAGTAGTTTAATATCCGAACAATTATTGGGTCTATTACACTCAGTAAGGCATCTTGCTGTTCTGAGATACTTACTTCTCATTAATGGCCTTAATGAATTGGTCTTGCTGACAGTCTGAATGATTTTTTCAATTATTACTTTTAATTAAATGCTGGTTTAAGTGCTATTCATCAAAGGGACTGCATTTCTGAATGGCAATCCTGGACTAAAAATGGGCTATACCTGAAAGCTCCCTGCATAACACCAGTTGATGATAGTTTCAACGGAAAATGAATTCACATTCTTGTGCTTATTCACCTGAATTTAATTTGATTTTTTTTTTTTAACAGAAGTAGAATGTCAAAGCAAACAAGTAATTATTTTTCTTTATGACATACTTGAAATGCAGAATTATAGTGCTGGAAGGGGTCTCAGGAGATCATCTAACTGTTCCAGCCTGACTCAGGAAAGGGACACTTCCGTTATTCCTGACAGATCCTGTCCCATCAGTTCTTTCATGACCAATGACAGGCCAATGTCCCAGATGACCTCCTCCTGCTCCACGGCTTCACCAGATCCTTCCAAATTGCTACTCTGAATGTCCTTCGTGTTATTCAACCCCATTACATCTCTACACCTCTCCAACGTGGCCAAGGAGGACAGAGTACATCATCTTTGAAAGCAGCATTTTACATGTCTGAAGACTGCTATAATGCCCATTCCCCTCCACTGTAGCTATCTTCCCGCATCTTTTCTTCTCTGGCCATAACTTGCAAACCTCACCTTTGCTGTTCTCCTTCGGATTCTCTCTGATTGGACAATGCTTTCACCACCAGTCACCCAGAGCAGATTTCTTCTACACCAGCAAGTGCTGAGTAGAGAGAGTGCTGCAGCATCTTGCATCATTGCAATACAGTAAATGTCCAGCTAATCTTCACATAAAATATGGAAGATCATTGGTATCCAAAAGAGAGACCTCTGTGTAATAAATGTTAGACACAGATGCATGCAACAAGTGTTGGAAGATAAAAAACTGGTGGCTTGACACACAGAGCCACGTTTTACACGCTACAGGAATTCCCTCCTGTCAGGCACCACTGCAGCGCAGCAGCCACCCACCCTGGTGAGGAGAAAGAGGTGGCAGAAAATGCAAATTTGCAAAAGCAAATAGAATCATAGAATCACAGAATGGTTTGGGTTGGAAAGAACGTCAAGATCATCCAGTTCCAGCCCCCCCGCCATGGGCATGGTCACCGTCCACTAGACCAGGTTGCTCAAAGCCCAGTCCAACCTGGCCTTGAATACTGCCAGGGACGAAGTATTCACAATTTCCTTTGGCAGCCTGTTCAGTGCCTCAACACCCTCACAGTAAAGAACACTTTAAATTCGTCAGAAATAACTGTTCCCTAGAAGAGGAAATGTAGTAAGGAGTGTGAACCTAACTCTCGCACGGCAGAGCTACAAAGCCAGCACAGGACAGTGCCAGAGATATTCCAGTGTTTTGAAAAGCAAGTTGACTGCAGCTAAGTTAAAACAGGCTCTCACGTACGCCGGCTGACCTTTACAACGACTGTTTTACTTGAGTGACTTCAGACTTGTGGCCGTGGGAGTTCCGTAAGCGGGGGTACGTTACCTATTTAGAAACGGGTTTGATTTTACGTATATTAAAGGGGGGCGGCCTCAAAGCCGCCTCTGAACTCGTGCGGGGAAGTTTGCTTCTGATTTGGTTTGTCCCGGGGGGAAGCCCTTCCTCCGTCCCTGGGCTCCCGGCTGTGCCCCCCGCACCGGGGTCCAGCGGTGCCCCATCGGGCG
>JASSUY010030640.1:3673-13924 GCA_032466535.1 Forpus xanthops | reverse complement strand
TCACTACAGTCCCTCATGAAGAGTCCCTCCCCAGCATCCCTATAGGCCCCCTTCAGATACTGGAATGCTGCTATGAGATCTCCATGCAGCCTTCTCTTCTCCAGGCTGAACAGCCCCAACTTTCTTAGCCTTTCTTCATATGGGAGGTACTCCAGTCCCTTGATCATTCTCATGGCCCTCCTCTGAACTTGTTCCAACAGCTCCATGTCCTTTTGATGTTGAGGACACCAGAACGGAACACAATACTTCAAGTGAGATCTCACAAGAGCAGAGTAGAGGGGCCTCCCTTGATCTGCTGGTCATGCTCCTTTTGATGTAGCCCAGGACATGGTTGGCTGCGAGTGCACATTGCCAGCTCATGCTCATTTTCTCATTGACCAACACCCTCAAGTCCTTCTGTGCAGGGCTGCTCTGAATCACTTCTCTGCCCAACCTGTAGTTGGGTCTGGGCTTGCTCCAACCCAGGAGTAGGACCTTGCACTTGGCATGGTTAAACCTCATCAGTTGGCATCAGCCCACCTCACAGGCGTGTCAAGGTCCCTCTGAATGGCATTCCTTCCCTCCAGCGTATGCACCTGAACCACACAGCTTGGTGTCATCAGCAAACTTGCTGAGGGCACACTCAATCCCACTGTCCATGTCATCAACAAAAATGTTGAAGAAGACCAGTCCCAACACCAGTTCCTGAGGAACACCACACATTACTGGTCTCCACCTGGACATTGAACCATTGAGCACAACTCTATACATGCAGCCATCCAGATGGTTCTTTATCCACTGAGTTGTCCACCTATCAAATTGGTGTCTCTCCAATTTAGAGACAAGGATATCATGTAGGATAGTGTCAAATGGTTTGCACAAGTCCAGGTAGAAGACACCAACTGCTCTGCCCTTGTCCATCAGTTTCATGGCCCCGTCATGGAAGACCACCAGATAAGTCAGGCAGTAATTCCCCTTAGTGAAGCCATGCTGACTGTCGCCAAGCACCGTGTTGATTTTCATGTTCCTTAAGATGCCTTCCAGGAGAATCTGCTCCAAGATTTTGCTAGGCACAGAGATGAGATTGATTGGTCTTTAATTTCCTGGTTTATCTATTTTCCCATTCTTGAAAATGAGGTTTATATTTCCCTTTTTTCAGTTGTCTGGAACTTCACCTGACTGCTATAATTTTTCAAACCTGATAGACTGCGGCATATCAACTTTATTTGCTGGTTCCTTTGGGACCAGCGGATGGATTTCATCAGGTCTCATTGACTTGGGCACATTTAGGTTTTTAAGATGGTCTTGAACCAGATCCTCTCCTGCAGTGAGCCCAAGGTCTTCATTCTCACAGTCCCTGTTTAACTGCCTTCCAAGACTTGGGTGGTATGGTCAGGGCATTTGCCAGTGAAGACTGAAGCAAGGAAGGCATTAAGAACCTCAGCTTTTTCCACATCCAGGGTAGCCAGTTCTTCTGATATGTCCTGGAGAGGGCCCACATTTTCCCTAGTCTGTCTTTTTCTTGCAACGTGCCATAGAGTCCCTTCCTGTTATTTTTAAGATCCTTAGTCAACTTCAATTCTGGCTTTGTTTTAGCTTTCCTAACCTGGTCCCTACTTTCTTGGACAGCATCCCTGTATCTCATGCGCATTGATTTCAGACAGGTCTTTTTATATCTCTGCAACTCAGTATTACACACACAAATGAAGAATACATCTATTTACTCTCATTGTGAGGAAAATGTTCACTGGATGGAGACCTTTTAAGATCCCATACTATGAAGTTTATCTGAAATTTCCATGTGCTACTATAGTATTGAAAATTGTAACAAAAATTGGTTACATGTTTAAGTCTAAGTGTAATTTTTTTAGACTTAGCCTATTAAATGCAATCACTCAAGTATACCCAGAAAGTGAATGAGAAACTGAGACTGCAATGTAATTTCAGATTACTTTATCATGTCTTAATACATCTAGCATGAACATATGTTGCAAAACATACTTAAACAATGGGAAACTTAATAATGCTCAGAAATAGCATAATTTTTTCTCTTATCAAGCCTTGAAGGACGAATTATAAGTTGACAGATACCAATTTAAATGCCCACTGAACAGCCAACAGCTATTATGTAGTATTCCTTGGTAACGTAAATACGTTCAGCTTATGGCAGAAAAGGATACGTATAGGTTACTGAGAGTGATTACTGATTTAGAGTTTTTATTTTTCATTATTTGACTTTGTGAAGTAGTAGGAAAGGAATATAATTGTTTTAGGAATAGTGGAGGGAGTGTAAAGAGACTCCTATTTTTCCTGAGCAATTTAATTTGTTCATCTAAAGGCGCCTGTTGTAATTTTCTTGAAATACTGCTAGCAGTTGAAATAACTAAAATGTTCCCACTTCAAACTGCCAATTATGATCACTTTTGTCTCATAGTTGTCACACATGAACTCATCAAGCTTTTGCTATTCTTGCCAGAGGGCCAAGAGTTGATCTCTCAAGGGAATAAGGGCTTTTTTTCTATGCCTTGAATGCACAGCTTTGCTGGGATTTGAAGTTTTGTAGTCTGACTAACCCCAAAAGTCTGTGTCAAAGATAGTCTGCAAGCCTGCTGTTAACAGTCATGCATTAGGTCATATAACCTGTGTGACTTTAAATAATACAATGTTCTAATAAATTAAACTTCGAAATTACATTCTTGTCTACTCTGATCTGAGTTTTCCTTCTCTGACTTGCTTTCTTCTTTTCCCAACTAGCTTCAAACTAGGCTTTTATTTCTCTTAATATGTAGCAGTATTTTCTTTTGGTCTAATCAGTCTAGTCCCATAGTACCTAATAGAAGAATACAATTACAAGAATTGATTATTTTATTGCCTGTCCATCATATGCATATGTTCAACATAAAGACTTTTACTAGAAATTGCAATGCCAGATGAGACCATTGTTTTATCTTAGAATTTCATGAATGAGTGTCAAATTTAATTTCAACTCGTGCTTTAGTGTGGAACTGTAATTGAAAATGTATGTTTTGCTATGTGAATATATCTCCATGATCTATCTGCAGAACTTTTACTGTGGCTTTATGGACTATTGGTGTGCCAAAGACCATACTCTGAAAACTACCTTCTTGTTGGAACCATTTTCAATGCTTCCTTGCACTTCATAGTATCAAAAGCATTGCTATTGCTTAAAAAAATATATATTCTTGAGTTAGTTATCTTGAAAGAAGATCCCAGCGCAGCCAAAGCAGTTTATAATCTCCAGTGCAAACATGAGAACAGGTCAAAAAAAAATTGAAAACATCCCTGTGGTCTTTAACTGAGCACATGAATCATGCAAGAATTGTGTTTTGCCTAGCCTTCAGTAAAACATGACATTGTGAGCAACACCTGTTGAGAATGCACTTTTTCCTTTCCCACAGGACAACACAACCGGGTAGATTTAAAGATAAACTTCTCAAATTAAGCAAAAACCCATGTATGTCCCTTTTCACAGTTCAAGTCATAGTGCAAATTATAAACTGTAGCAATTTGATACTCCTTATCTTCTGGAAAGTTGTTAGTACTGTAAAACTATCAGAGAGTTTGCTGTGACTTCTGTTTTTTGATCAAAAGAGTGCAATAAGTGGAATAGTATTAAGGAATGTTGAGAAAGATTGCAAGTGCTACAAAGCTGGAACAGTGGATCTTGCCACATCAGCAAATAACTGAATGATGATGTTGAGTTTGTGTTTAGTAGTAAAAGAGCAAAGGTACCCAGGTCTTGTGACAGTTTTAGAGTTATTTTCAGGATTAGAGAGGAGGAGGTTAAAATATATTCTTATCTCTAACAGCTGTAGCAATCTTCAAATATTTTTATAAAGGTAAATTTCGTATTCAGTTTAAAATTATAAAAATAAAGATAATAGAATTGTAACTAAAGCTGTCAAACCTGCTTTGCTGAAATCTGTTACGAAAGATGAGTAAGAATGATAAGAGAGGAACTTTGAACAGGACAAATCTTGATTTGAGAAGAAAATGTGACTACCTACAAATATATAGATACACACACATGCACCTATGTAAAATATATCTGTACATTACAACAAAATTAAATTTTGTTCTAAGAAAAAATCCTTGATTTTTCCAGATCCATTATGAAGAGAGAAACCTTCTTTACTTCTGATCTGCTCATTTCCCAAGAGCACTAATTGACTTTTTTTCTTTCTTGTTTTCTTGCAGATGTTTGTGGGAACTCAGCTTCTACATGGCGTCTGGAAAATCTTAATTGCAATCACAGTGGCATGAACTTTCCTTAGAAATTATTGAAAATACATGAAGGACTTTAATCTGTATCATATTTTTAGTATTATTTTGTTGTCAGATGTTTCAAGGTCCATTGTTGAGAGGAAGAAAGATAAGAAAAAGGGGAAAAAAAAATCCAATTTTTAAAATATAAAGGAGAGAAAAGAACTGATATAAATTGTCAAAGAATGCTATGGAAATTTTTTTTTTAGTCATGATATTTAAGACTGTCAGGGATGGTTTATGAATATTACTTTTTTTTCTTTGGACATAGCAAATTTCTTCCTGAGCAATTTAACTTTGTAATCTACCAGTCTGTTATAGCAATTATTAAATTTCAAAATTTTGCACAGAATTTTTTTTCTGACATTTATAAACAATTTTTCAGTTTTTATTATTTTCTTAATCTGTTTCATAACTGAATCCACAAGTAAAAAAAAAAAAAAAAACCAAAAAAATTGGCATGTGATTACTTGAAACATTCACCTCAGATTTTAGACAAGAATGTTTTAGAAGATCAGTTAAATAGACATTCTCATAGATGTCAAAAAAATATGTGCTTAATACTCCATCAAAAATATGCTGCAGAAATCATCAAATTTTATGGATAATGGTTTGATTATCCCCTTTATAGCAGTGTTTTCTGCTGCTCTATTTAAAATGAGCCAGTACATTTCTTAATTTACTTATCAAGAAGCTAGTTTCAGTCAAGATAATATACACTAGGACAAACTTGCTTACAATTTGCAACAGAACATGTTGGAACTGACTTTTCTTTTCCTGGTAACTTGGCATTTTATATATGGTGATTCATGGATTTGCTCGAGATTATTTGCCAAATTCTCCCAAAAAAAAAACCTTTTCAGTTTCACAGGAACTGTTTTCAGATTAACATTTTTCTTTTGACTATTAGGTAAATTTTAATTCAAAAACCTGTGAGACTTTGATCTGAATAGGGATCTGCCTTATTTTTAAAGATATTTTTCAAAGGTGGCTTTTTTTTCATTCAGAAGAATGAAATTTGAATCCACAGATCTGCAGTAATGTATTGTGCATGAACACAATTAAACTTTTTTCTTCCCAAAAATTTTCCATTGTTTTACTTTCTTTTTTACTTTTTTATGTTGGAATTTTTTTTCTTAGTGCTTGGTATGTGTTTTTTAATTTTATTTTTTTCCCTACAGGTTTCCCCTTCTCAATTTATTTCTTCTATGGCAAAATCAGTCTGAAATACAATGATGAGGCATTTTTTGAGCTAGTCATTGCACTAATAGAATTTAATGTGAGTTTATTTAGAAGGAAAACAGAAAATTAAAAACAAACAAGTATAAAAAACTCCAACAATATTCTCGTACAGAATAGAAAATCTGCTAACACTTGACTTTTTAAGACTAAAAATGGACCATTAACACAGACAGTTGCTTATTGTCTTGCTGAGTCATTTTAGGGTTTCAGGATATAAGGTTTTGAATGTAGGCTAAAGGATTCTTTATCAAAGACAAAGCTGCAAGAAACAATTCAATATCAGTCTCTAGAGGTGCTCCAAATGACTAAGAGAGTGACAACCTGGTAATCTACAGATCAAATAGTTGCACAAATATGTTTTGTCATGTTTAACGACATGTAAGTCAGACCTCTATTTAACAAGAAGCTAGGTAAGAGGAGCTTTTAATTCATTTTAAATCTTCTCCTTAGGTTCTGTTTTCTAAGACTTTTGTGATTTCCTTTGCCAATAAAAGCACTAGCTCACATATTTGTGAGGATAAAACCACTCTAAAAAGGGCAAGTTTTAAAATACATCCCTATTTAATTTTCTGCTGCAGCCCAAGAACGCATCTGATTGCAAAAAAAAAAAATATTATTTAATGAAGAACCAAGAAGTATGGTGACACTTTGTGTAGTTATTTGTACAATGTCAGTAGTCACATATTACTAAAAAAAAGTTGGAAATTACTTTAGATGCACCATCTGGAAGATGCACTTTGGTATTTTGCTTCCTTACGTATAAGCACACATGTAGCTATATAAAATCCTATCTTGCTATTTAATGTGATGGTCAAACAAGTGGGTGAGCTAAATGTCAGCAAGAAGGCTGGTAAGAAAACTTTGTATTATAACGAGAAGATACTAACACTTAAGGTTCATAGCTGACATATCTGGTGCATTTCCCGTTGTTCCAGTGATAGCTATTGTGAAATATAGGTATTGTCATAAGGAGTTATGAAGAACAGTAGGCTTCAGGAGGAATCTTAGATAAGCAGTGCAACTAAATTAGAGATAAAGCAAACCCTAAAAGGCTTCAAAAAAAAAAAAAAAATACACAAAACCCCAAACAAAAACAAACCAAACAAACAAACAAAAAAACCACCTTGTGCTATCAAGTATTAAATAGTGTATTTTTTAAGGAAAGTGATTTACATTTCAAAAATTTCAAAGCATTATCTTTAATAAATGATACTATTAGTATATCTACAGTTATGGGTACTGTGAGAATATAGAGCTGCAAGGTAGGTTGTATCAATTGAGTTGTGTATTGATAAACAAAGACATTTATGTATTCAGTGACTTTTCTCTCCTACAGTTCAATGGCATTGAGAAACTTAAATCAGGAGCTCTGATGTCCAAACCACTTCTCCCTTCTTTTCACAATAATTCCTTTTGACCTGTCCAAAATTAATTACCATCTGTCTCATGCTATCTTCCTAGATGAAGGTGAACTAAGAGTAGTAACATGGATCCTACAATAATGCCTACCAACAGATTTCATTGGGCTATTGCCAAAATGAGAGAATCCCATCTGCTTTCTGAGGACATGTTGCAACAAACTCAGGTGCTCTCTTAATGACCTGACATAACTGTTTAAAGAGATGTTTATGATTGTAATATATCACTATCTTAATTGCAGCGGCAGGGATTCTTTCTCTTTATGTTCTTATGCTGTTTGCTTTGCTTACTGTAGTCTTCTTGCCTACTCCTTCAGCATATAAATTATATCACATTGGACTCTGTTAGATTCTGTTAGATCAGTCCAAATTTCAATACAGTTTTTAAGGAAGTCTTAATTTTCATTTCTTGGATAAATACGCACCAGAATGGGGGTGATTCTCTTCCTTCCCTAATAAATGGGTGAATTTGAGAATCTTTACTGTCCTGAAATCTGTTTTAAACATATGGCGTGTAGGGGAAATATATTTTTGAAACTGTGAATTAAGCTGTTTTCCTTGACTTCCCAGTCCACCTGAGTTAGTGAATGATTTTTAGATTACACTGCGACAGAACAACTGAGGATGTTTAATATGCCCAGGTCATTGGTGAAAGAAGAAAATGAACTGCAGAGAAACACAATTTTAACATTTGAATGAAACATCAAGACCACTCCTGCAATCCATAGGAGGATTTTGCACTTTTGGTATGTAATTGATATGGGTGGTACTCCCTAAGCTGTCAGCTTGTCTCCAGATTTTCTATAGCTATAAAGGGACATTAGGGTGACTGGAAATCTACTATAAGGATGTCTACATGTGAGCTACAGGTATATGAGACCAATAATGCCTCTCTTCCTTTCATGAAAAATAGGTGGCTTGGATTTAGTGAATATTAATCATTCCACTGACCAGTCAGATGCACTAGCTGACACTAGTTGAAAAGAAGTACTTATGCATCATTTAGCATATATGAAGTTGAAGAAGGCATGCTGGAATAATTTCACTCCCTTTGGAAGTGAGGTAACGGTTCCTATTTGTAATGGGGGTTTTATCTTCATTATAAACATATTCTGTGCAATTAAGCCCAGTAAGAGATTCAGGAAAGGTTAATCCCCAGTTTAGAAAATATGTCATAAAAACTTTCTGACCATTCTTTTTCACTTCCTACTTTGCCATATCTGCCATATGGCAGTGCTGGTACACAAAATTGCTATTTCCTTTCTTTTTTTTTTTTTTTTTCCTTGAAAACCTGATTTCCATAATGATTCCAAGTCAAGTAAGAATGGCTTAAAATGAAAATTATCAACATGTATTCAAACTTAAAGTTGCATTCAACTACCTTTACACTGATTTCCATTTAGACCTGTCAGTGACAATTCCATGATACTCTCAGACCTTTAGCCTTCATGTAGAGAATCATAGAACCACAGAATAAAAGAATGATTTGGGTTAGAAGGGGCTTTAAAGGTCATATAGTTCCATACCATCTGCTGTGGACAGGGACACTTTCCACTAGGCCATGTTACTCAATATGTACAACTTGAGCTAAGATCATTCAAAAGCAGTGCATTTCAGGTTTATAGTGTCAAAGAGGTCTCAATTATACTGATGATATTCAGTTGTCTTTTATCTAAACACATTTGAAGTGAGCTATCAACATTCACATTTCTACATAGAGGTTTACATGCATTTATGTATAGCCAAACTTAACTGCCCTACAGCCAGCTGCAAGACTGCCAATATCGGTAGGATTGATTTTAATGATGGAAGCTATTATCCCTCTCCATATTTTAAAATGATGCTAAATGATTTTTTCTTTCAGCAGGTTTTATTATCCTTCTGTATCTATTTGGTGTACATGTATTAGCCTAACAGGAGAAATTGTCTCATTAGACAGTCATCATCTGCTTTCAAGGAAGTGCCTTGAACTGCAGAAATTTTAGGAGAAAGAGGGAGGAAGGAAAGAATAATAATTCCAAAACTATTTATTAGGCCTCAAAGGGTCAATAGTCTGTCATTTTGTGTACTTACAATTAGCTTGTCTGTCTGACATTTTAATTGAGATAAAGTCTAAACCTTCTGATCCTCTTTCATATTCGATAAGATATTTTTCATAGGTGTCAATTAAAAAAAAGTTCTCATCAGAGAGAGGAAGGAAGAAATGAAAGTGATGAAGCAATTGCAAGTGTAAGGTTCCTATAATCATATAATCAGAGAGACAAATTAGCCACAAGAGGAGTAAAAGTGAAAAAAGACATCTGTACAACAGAGAAATATAAAGGCATTGATATTAAATTAGAGTTTATCAACTGCAAGGAAATGGAGCGTGAGAAAAAATCATGGCTTTGTTGAGAAGACGATGTCATTCATTTATTATTCCAAGCCTTATTGTCTCAAAATGTTTTCAGTCTCAGGGACTACGGTACTGATGGTCAGGGGCAAAGCAGTTGATATCATCTACCTGTACTTGGGCAAACCATTTGACGCTGTCCTGCATGATATATATCCTTGTCTCTAAGTTGTAGAGACGTCAATTTGATAGGTGGGCCATTTGGTGGATAAAGAACAATCTGATGGCTGCATGCAAAGAATTGTGCTTAATAGCTCAATGTCCAGCTAGAAATCGGTGACAAGTGGTGTCCCTCAGGGATCAGTGTGACAAGCACAGTGGGATTAAGCGTGCCCTCAGCAAGTTTGCTGATTACATCAAGCTGTGTGGCTCAGTTGATACACTGAAGGTAAGGAATGCCATGCAGAGGGACCTTGACACACCTGAAGATATTCTTGGATGAATTAGCATCTCCAGATCCAATGATTTTCTTTTGTGTCCACAGATACAAGAAGCTTATGAACTTTAACCATGACAACCATGAGGTCCTCCACCTGGGTCGGAGGAATACCAGGCACAGCTACAGGTTGGGCAGAGAGAAGATTCAGAGCAGCCCTGCAGAGAAGGACTTAGGGGTGTTGGTCCATGAGAAAATGAACATGAGCTGGCAGTGTGCGCTCCCAGCCCAGAAAGCCAACCATATCCAGGTTTGCATCAAAAAGAGTGTAACCAGCAGATTGAGGAAGGTGATCCTACCCCTCTACTCTGCTCTCGTGAGATCACATGTGGAGTATTGTGCGCAGTTCTGATGTCCTCAACATAAAAAGGACATGGAACTGTTGGAACAAGTCCAGAGGAGAGCCATGAGGATGATCAGGGAACTGGAGCACCTCCCATATGAAGACAGGATGAGAAAGTTGGGGCTGTTCAGCCTGGAGAAGAGAAGGCTGCATGGAG
>JASSUY010030639.1:0-54054 GCA_032466535.1 Forpus xanthops | reverse complement strand
GAAGAGAAGGCTGCGTGGAGACCTCATAGCAGCCTTCCAGTATCTGAAGGGGGCCTATAGGGATGCTGGGGAGGGGCCTCTCATGAGGGACTGTGGTGACAGGACAAGGGGTAATGGGTTCAAACTTAAACAGGGGAAGTTTAGATTGGATACAAGGAAGAAATTCTTTACTGTAAGGGTGGTGACATACTCACTGAACAGGCTGTGCCCTAGTTTATCATGTTCTCCATAAAAACTGGAGTAGTTAAAGACACCCCCCTTATCCCTCCCCAGTCAAACAGCCCTGGGTTTTTTTAATTATTCTGCTAGGTGCTCAAGAAAGAGCCTCACCTCTCTGAGATTCTCAGGAGAAACGAAGGTGAGTGTGACGGACGTTATTATCTTAACCATATTATTTCCTGCTACTATTTAGAGATGTGGTCCATCATATTCTACACTTTTTGTCTGAGAAGTAATGTATGTGTCTACTTTTCCTCCACCAGTTCATGTTTTTCTAGTTCACCCCTTTCCAATTCTTCCTTATGTACGCAGCCTTATGTAGACTCTGCAAAGCATCTTAGTGGGAGGAGAGTGCAGAGATCTGGTGGTCTCTAAACCTTCCCTGCTTGTGAGATGTGAGAGCTGCACAGAGAAACACCTCTAAGGGAGATTACTTCAGCCTTCTGAAAGGTCACATAAATTAGGCAGTAAGATTTTGCCCAAACCAGCCATGACTTGACTATGAGGACCAATTTATTTCCCACTTCTTTACTAGGCAGCTTTTTTCTTGAATCAAGACAATTAAAAATTTCATGCTGAGACCGTGCTGGATCACTCAGTTTAGTTGGATTTGATTATGTCATCTTCATTAGGAATTGACCCTACAATCTGAAACAGAAACATCGTAGCTATATTAAATACCAATAAAATTATGTGCAAATACAAAGATTAACTCATTCTAACATGACTTTTTTTGCTGCATGATCCTGTCATCCTCATCCACATAAAAATTATTCAGCCGCAAAAGGCCCTTGAGCATAACATGACATTTACAGCATCTCTGAGTATTTCTTGTTTATTTCTCATAAATTTCCTTTGGTAATAACTTAGTCACTCAGCAGCACTCTACAGTATACACATACATTACATGATCACCTAATATTTTATACAACACACGTTAAAGTAATTAATTTTCCCAGGCAAATGTCATACCATTTAGTTCATCGTTAGGAGCCAAATATTTGTGCAACCGTTTGTTACAAATATATGCAGAACACTTCAGCTCTGTGGTATTTATTAAACGTAATTTAAAGGGACGCTGCTGAGGTTGTTACAGTCTCAGCTTTCACATTAGTTTTTGTTCAGCTTGAAATTCCTTTAAGGATGCAACCTCATTTCTTTCTTTGTCAACTATCCTTGCTACAGCATTTAGCACACAAAAATAAATATGGTCTCACTGTGGCATGGAACGTGCCAGTGACCAGCTAATGTGGTGCCCTAGTATTATAGAAGGTTTCATCTCGCATTTAAACCTTCTTTATCTTTTTCATTGACAAGATCTGGAGTTTGACTCATCTTTAAGGTAGAGCCCTAGCAAGTAAGAATAGGTACCTCCTTCATAAAAAGAACTGAGTTTAATCACAAGTTCAAACTGAACTTCAAGTTAAGACATTTCTTTCTGTGCTAACGCAGGTTACCTCCAAACAAGTAGACAAAACACCATCAGGACAGTGACTCTAATTTCAATGGATAGAAGACAAGCAGGCCATGCAACATGAGGACCAGTTGCCTTGAAAAATACATTTTAAGGGCATGAAACCACTCTGATAGATAATGAAGTCTTGGCATCCCATTCCCTAAATTAGGTCTTACCCATACGCCTCACACACTGATACAAAAGCCCTTCAGAGTACATTTAGAGAGGGGAAGGGCAGCAGTGGAGCTCTGCAGTAAGAAATTGTGCTCAAAGACTTGACAAGGCTGAACTAAACAGCTTCATTCAAGCTAACAGCCCAAGAAATCTTATTCCCTGCAGACCACTTATTCTTCAGCATGTTCAATCAACAGGTTTGGAAAGGGGGACTTGACACTTTTCTCACTTATTTTGGCCTTTGACAAGAAAAGAAGCAGTGAAGAAAAGCAGCAGCACAAAAAGTGGTACAAGTGGGAATGATAAGAGATAGGAGGAAGCACAAGCCCAAGAAAGCAAAAAGACAGGAGAAAGAAATATTGAGACGACATAGCAGAGTGGCAGCAGAGATGAGAGTGACTGGAACAGTGCAGCACCTTGGTGAGACTTCTTTTAGGTTATTATGAATAGCTACCTTTATACAAGGAAGACACAGACTGGAACAGGCAGAGAGAAAAGCAGACAAAATTAGGTGTTCAGAAGAATGATGAACTATCACACAGAGGAGTGCCAAAATGTCTGGTTTGCTAAACTTGGCGAAGAGCTGAAAGGAGATGTGATTGCTATCTGCCATTACATAAGGAGCAGGCATCAAATGGCACAAAAGACACATTACTCAAAGGACAATGCCAAAACAAGGATGAAAAGGATATGTTTCCCTTGAATGCCTCTAGGCTGGAAGTTAGAATAAAGTCCTAATCAGCAAAGGGATTAGATTTGGGATAAACCTCAATGCTTAACTTGTTCATAATTGAGTGATTTCAGTCAGTTTTGAGAAGCTAGTATTGACCAAGGCTTTTGATGCATACAGATGACCTCACTATCATTAAGGCAGAGCTTGATTAATTTAAGAAACCATTTCTGGTGCAGTGCCCACAATTGCCAGTGTCTTGGTCTCTCTGACTGAGGGGATTAATGTCACTCCTGTTCTGTTATTATTCTGGCAGACTTCACCAGGTTTGAGACCACTGCTTGGAAGCCCAAAGTGTACTTTCTCCTTTGATATCTTACACTGTCTTGATTTTTTCTATGGACAATGCACTATCATATTTGAAGCAGAATGGATGGGTTCTCAAAGCAGCTTTGATCTGTCCTAGATCCTCAAAGCAGACTGCAAGCATAGCTTGAAAGCTTTTTATTTAAAATAAGTGACATTTCCTCCCCTTTCATTTTAATTGAAATAGAAGCTGAATGCAGGGCAAATTGTATTGTAAGCTTGATTGCAGAAAGCAAGTATACTTCTATATCAGCCTTGATCAATAACTGCTTCTGGTAATTGACTGTAATCTATCTATTTATTGCCATGGGAATTTTAAAAATTGTTGGGGATTTTGTGTTGCTGTTTATCCATCAGCTGAAGAGATGAAGCTGGAAAATGGAGGATGGGAGGAGAGGGAGGAATTGATCAGTCATGCAGCCTCTACCAATGGCGTATCCTCAAGGCAACTTACAAGACTTGGAGAAATGCCGACAGAATTTTCCTAGGCAGAAGGAAACAAACTGGTAAGTCTGGCTGAACAGAGCCAGGGCTGGGGTTTTTGAGTTCTTGCAGTGCCTTGTTGGCTGGATGGGAGAGTTCTAACAGTGAGCACAGAGATCTAAGCTCCAGGAAAGTTTCACCACTGATGGAAAAGAGGAAAGATGTGTATTGACACTTCTGCTGAGCCAAACCCCTCATTTCTGTCAGCAAGGCAGTGTGAGAGCAAGAAGAGGAAAGTCAAGAAATATTCGTGATGTGACAGGTTCTTTTCCATTGACATCCCAAACAGGTCAGGAATAAAGGAAGGAAACACAAACACAGGCAGGAGGGAAATAGCTGCCTCCCTTCTTTATTGCGGCCATGAGTCTGACCATCATTCTGTAGTGTCTGACACTGTCCTCAGGTGTCTGGATGCTGCAGTTGAGGTGACAGTGGCACTTCCCTTGCTCCCATGTGGCTGTCTGGGGGTGGCTGCCCTTTTATGCTGCTCCTGTTGGAGAGTCACTGTGCTCCCCTGCAATGGGAACTTCACATTCCCAAGTAATTTGTCTTCACGCTGAAACAGATGTTATCTGGAGGGATGAACATGTGCTTTGGTCTTTGTGCAGGTGATGACATAACTTGGAGGCCTTCACTGTATTTTGATGAACAGTTATGTGTCTTCCAAGTGCTGTATTCCCACTTTCCTCCTGTAGGTTTGTTACTTGTGTTACCTGTTGTGGGTTTTTCCTACTTTTCCCAGCAATTACTGCATGCTGCATGAAAAGCAAAACTAGTTTGATTGTAAAAGAAAAAATCTGCATTCTGCTTCTGAATTAAATTAGAGGCTTTTCTGTCAGGTTCATTTTACTAGTGTGACTGCATCTCAAATCAGCCCACATAAGTAGGGTGAAGAGGAACCGAACAGCTACTCCATACAGCATATCTCACTGAATATATGCAGCGGGGCAACTCAAAGGAATCTTCTACCCCAGAATATTTCTTTCTCATGTACTTTCAGAAGTGTGGGGGACTGAAGAAAGTGGCCCCTCATATTCTCCCCGACTTCAATGACAGGGAAATAGGGCTGATTGCAAACATTCCCCAAAAAGTTCACACCTTATGTAAAAGAGCTGGGTATCAGATAAGTAGGGACTTCAGAATACTTTAAACCAGCATGGCAGTGAAACACGCCCACCAACCTTGTTCTGTGAACAAGCAAAACTTCTTCCATCAAGTTTCCAGAGGCTGATGAATTTGTGAGATGGTGTGATGGGGTGGGGAGAGGAAGGGAGGAAAACCAGCCTCCTGCATGGAGGCTGTACCAAGGAGGCATCACCAGTGGGAGTACCACAGCTCCTACCCTTCTCCCTACTCAGTGCCTTGCTCCCCCAAAAGGCCTTGCAAATTGGAGTAAGGCAACTGGTGCTGAATTGGAACAACTGGCCTTGGAGAGTTCATTTGGGCTAAGGAAACCTTCCAATGAGACCAGTCTGGATATTACTGTTTTTCTCCTACCCCCCACAGCATCACCAGGAGAAAAAAGTTATGGGCCATGAGCTGTGGAAATTCATGCTTAATACTTTGTCTTCTTGGGGCAGGGAGCAGCTGCAGCAATAATGTGTCAAACACCTGTGTGATACATGGCCAGCACAGACCCATAGCTGCAAAAATGCCCTATTTTCCTTGTGTGTGTTCTCTGAAACACCCCACAGCCAAAATTTATAGTCTGTATGTTGTTTTCTGTCCCCAAAGAAGTATCTTCATATGCTTTCTGTATGTTCATTGACTGTTGAAAACAAAATGATTTGTTCTTTTTCCCCATATGCTAGCTAGCTAGCTACAGGTAGCTCTGTGTATCTGTGTTTGATTCCTCCCATCCTACCCTGTAGGTGATTTCTGAAATGACTGTTAGTGTTTGATAGTTTGCTAAGAAAGTCCTAAGGAATTTATAGGCAAGGTAGTAATAGGTAATAGTTTTCCATTCTTTATTTCTGGTACTTAATTAAGTGCATGTCAGAGTTCAACTTCTGTTCAAGTTCCAGGGTGCTTCCTTGATGATCCACATAGGAACATAATTCACTTCAAACTAGGCAGCCTAGGAATAATCTAATTTCTGATAGCCCAGCCTTAACATGGCTTGTAAAAACAGTCCCAGAAAGAGGATGTAGTAAAACATGACAGAAGCAGAGACATCTTCAGAGTGAAGTGACACTAAATTATGCTGGTTTTAGTCAAACTTTCCTAACCTAAACTGACACAGCTTGCAAGTAGAAGACCTGGCCTTCCACTCAGACAAATGGACTAACGAGGTCCTGGAGCCAATGGCATTTGGTCAGACTAAAACCTAGGGGTTTCTTTTTTCTTTTTTTCTTTTTTTTCCCAAAAGATAAGCGTTTTCTGAAAATTCTGGGTTGTTCAGCACTTCACAATGTGAGTACCCTCACTAATTTCAAGTTTGCTAGAAAAACACAATCTCAATACAAAGAGACTAGAAAGAAAACAGCATTTTCCATGTTTTCCCCAGCTTTAGCTCCCCTCCTGATTTCTCTTTCCTTTGAACTGTACAAATAATGCAGTCTTACATACATTCACGACTATTATCAGCAGAGTACTGTCAGAATATAGTTAATTTACTTCTGCCAACTACTTGCCTTTGTTGTCATTAACAATCCTCATTTAATAAAAAGCTTTTATCAAAAATGCTTTTTCTGTAGTACTTTTATTTTTCCCAGAAAAGGCATTAAAATTAATTTGTTTTCACTTGGTCTGTATTGAGTGAATATAGAAGGAATAAAAAAGACAACACATGTAAGAGAAACCCCAAAGAGAAGGTAATGTAGAAAGAAACAATTCTATTCTAAAGTAGAATATACTTTTTGGTTTCGGTTGGGGGGGGGGGGGAAGTGGTTCACTTTTGAAAGCAAAAGAATGATTGAAGACTGGTGGAAAACACCACATTGTAACTGTGCTTTTGGTGTAAAAGGAAGACACTTCCCATCTCTGCAGCTCCCTGAGGTTTCTTTTCTGGGTGAGGCAGAAGGTAATGCCATGCAGAAAAAATTAACCTGAAGGCTAGGGACCATTCATGGGATTTTCTGTAGAAAATGCATTAGAATCTGATGCTGTGCCCTTCACTAACCTTCCTAAAGAAGTGCTGCTGTTTCCCTGGCATTTTTTTTTACTTGGAACAACAGTTTTATTATTGATATCAGAAGAGAATTAAGACATTTAAACTGCCCCACTCTATAAAAAGCCACAAAACCCAAACAGGAGATAGCAATTCTGAATGATAAACAAAGCGAAATAAGACACTAACCCTTCACTGTTGTGCTCTGTTGATGGTTGCTACCTTGAATGAGAAGTTGTGCCATTAGTTTCAAGGGGCCTATGGGGATTCTGCATGAACCCACAAACAGGCTGGTTTGCTAATCTGAGAGAGACATGTTGGCACATACCTGTTATAAAATGGATCCAACCACTTTCTGAAGATCCTCACTCCCTGATGGCAGCTGCCAAAACTGAAAGATTTATTTTGAGTATGCTACCTGTCTCCTCTGCAGTGTTTGTCAAAAGGCATACTGAAATGATACTGGGGATCACATGAATGTGCAAAGAACAATGGGTGATGCTGAAGGGCTTCATTGCTGAAGTGTGGCAGTGCTGGGCGTCCTGCAATGACTCTTTCAGGATTTGCATCTCTTCCCTTTTCCCTTCCCAGGCCAGGGGTGATGGGAGCAACTTTTCACAAAAAAAAATTAAAAAGTGAAAGAATTTTCACTGACATTTCAGATTTTGAAATAAGAACATTTTTGGCCAAATACCAATTCAATTAGCAAAAGCTGCACAAGGAGTGCCTCCTGGGCTCATTCAGACTGAACACATTGCCCATGCTGTTCCACAAGCTTCTGTTTCAGGAAAAAGAGATGACATGTTATGGGAATTTCATGGGCTAATGCATCGTAGACTATGAAATATGGCAGGGGAGATCCACTCCTTCTATAAGAACATGAAGCAATTGAAGTACAGCTCCTCTGAAATAGCATGATGGAATATCAGAATTGAAATATTTGAGTTTCAGCTAACTCTTTTATCCATATCTTAACTGTTTAGTCCATAAACTTTATTTTTTCCCGTAAAAAGCAGTTCTAATTAAAAAAATATATTCATGGGCAGCTTTATGCAAAACGGAGGAACATTACGTGGCGTGGTCACTATTCTCTGGAATAGGCTGTAGAGGCAATCTGGAAGGCATCCTCCCTTATTAACAAGGAAAATGTTACTTCCATTAAAGAAAGAAACAGCCCTCCTCCCCCTAAGCCATCCGTGAGAAACTCTCAGTGTATTTACAGTTTGAAATTTAAATTTGAGTGTAATACCACCCACTGTATGAAATGAATGTGATTAAAATGATGGTTCCTTTCATTTTCAATTAAAATACACTTTAAATGTTTACCTTTCAGCACTAAATGCAAATGCAGGTGCATAATCCAGCCCGGAGAAACCAGAAAGTGGAAACCCACTGACCTAGTTTCACCATCCCGGCGGACTAAATTGTCAAAAAAAACCAAACAAAAGATGGAAAAGCATCCTACCCCCCACATTCCAAGCCTGCCAAGGCCCCACGGGAAAATTGCTGCATTAAACTCACAAAATGGGAAACAGTAAGAACTACTATGTGCAGAAAATGGAAACGCAGTGGGATCCATAACCCCAGTTCCAGCATTATTGGGGGACGGACGGACGGACGGACGGACCCCGTCCAGCAGGTGCAAGATGGGAGAAGGAAAGGGCTGCTCAGAGCTCTGGGCCTGAGGGAAATCTAGAGAGATTTGTGGAAAAGATGGAAAAGAATTCCGGAAAATTAAACACACAGATTCGCACTTAATTCGGGTTCTGCCCCAAAAGCCGCAAGCACTGACCAGCTTCCCTCCCGCTTCTGAGCCTACACCGCCGCACCTCCGCGGGGCTCCTGAGGACGAAGGCCAGCTCCTGCCTCCCTCCAGTACCGCCTGGAGGGGAAACGGCGGCGGGGCGTTATAGGGAGCGGGCACACATCGTGCCTGCGGTGCCGGGGAGCCTCGAGCCGAAGCCGATGGATCTTGGCAGGGCCTCGCTTGGCAACACTTAAGACTCGGTAACGCTCAGTTCCGCTCTGCCCCGCCGCCCTTCTCCCCGCCCCACATGACGCCACCGGTCTCCAGGCAACGGCACCCCCAACGGTGCGGGCCGGGCGGGGTGCGGGTTTGCCGTGTGGCTCCCCCCGGGCCGGGGCGGCCATGGCGCTGCCGCTCCTGCCCGGGGTCTCCCGCGACCTGAACGTGAGTGATAGCGGAGGGGACGCCCCTTCTCCTTCCCTCTCCAGCTCCGCTGTCGGAGCTGCTGCGGTGGCGCCGCTGGCGCTGGCGTCGGCGTCGGTTGGCCCGGCTTTCCCCCTCAGGCCAGGCCGGGGGCGACGTGGCCGCCACGCGGCGGATGCCGGCAGCACTCTGCCTGCCTGAGGGGGGCGAGGGCGGAGCTGGGTGCGCTGTGGGTGACGGTGGAGCCAGGCGGGGTGGGTGAGGGCTGGGGCAAGAGTGGGTACCACGGCGAGGCCTCCACCCACCCCCTGCCCTTACCGGACAGGCGGAAAGCGAGGTGCCGGTGGGTGTACAAACCGCCTCCGGTTTTACCCTGGGAGTGGGAGTACTGTGCCCCCAGGCTGGGACTGAGGGGGCTGGCAGCTGCTGTGAGGCGATCTGAGCTCTTGAGTCTCTTAACAAAGCAAAATGGGAAGAGGCAGATACCCTCTAAATAAACGAAAAAGTCTCTGCAGAGCAGGTGGAAACGCCTAGGGATGCTGGTTTGGTTTTTCAGAGTATCCAGTACTATTAAATGCCAGCATGTGGCTATATGAATATATAAGATGGTATTTTTATCGTGAGGTACAGTAGCAAGCAAAAGAGAAGGCTGCCATTACTGCTTCAAACTTGTTTGTCAAGGATAGCTAGAGATAACGCTGAATTAAATCTGTGCTCTGAAGTAGTGCCGGCCGTAAGGAAGGATTTGGGCATGGAGGCAGATGATACAAGGTAGACTTTCTTAATAATGTTACAATATCTGGATGATAATCAGTCTTTTTCACGCTACAAATGTACCGTGGCTGTCGGAGCCACGCTTCTGCATCCTGACTAGGGTTGCTTTGATCTGCCCTATGAGGGACTGGTCAGGGACAGTCTGCAACTGGTTTGTGAACACACATGCATTCATGCCAGTGAAACTATAAGCATCAGCATCCCTTCAGTATGAGACTTCTCCAAGCTCTTAACATATTTGGAGCCTACTTTTTGGGCTACAAGCATTTTGCAGTAAGTGTGGTCCAGCTCTCAACCCCCACCTTCCCCCAAGACAGGTAGATGCAATTGTAGCTGGAACAGGCAGCATGAAATTGCACGTAAGTATGTGGATTCCCCAGCCTTGCACAGGGGCATGCAGACATGCAGCCTCTTGCAGGAGAAGCCCAGCTTACAAGTAAGGATCTTTCAGGCAACTTCCTTGCAAATAATGAGCAGCAGGCTGGGTACAATTGTTTTGGAAGAAAAGAAAAAAAGGTGAATACTCAGTATCTCTTGCTGAATTCAAGTTTGTATTGTAAATGGTTGTGTATACAGCTCTTGAGGTAGCTGAATGGGCATATTAGCAACATTGAAATAGGTGTGTACTGTTGGTATCTGCAGAGTGGAAGAAGAATAACTCAGCTCAGTGTTATCTGTGACTTTATTGTTCTCCAAATTTCAATTTAACTTAATGAATAGGGATTATTTGCTTTGGAGTGTGATGGAGTGAGCTGTCTTCAGAGCTCCACAGGAGCAGTGGTGAGGTTTTGTGATAGATGTAGTGCCTCCTTTCTCAGAGAAAAGGCACAGTGTTTTGCTTCACATGCTTGGGAAGAGTTACACAGAGAGCATTGGACACCCCATGCTGAAGTACATATAGTGTGTATATGTGTTATGAGAACCAAAGGTGTGAAAACCAAGCCACAGTTGTCACAAGACAGCATTGTTAGACTATGGTCAGGGCTCCACATCCCTCTTTTTGACAGTCCTTGAGATAGTGGAGTTCATACTGACAAAATGCCTTTCTAAAAAAATGTTTCTATATTCAGTAAGTTGTTAGCTATTAGATTTAATTTTATTTTAATGTAGTTACACAAATGAGAGGCTAAGAAGGGTATATTTAAAGGAAAAACAAAAAAGTGCCACTTCTATAGGTAAATTGAAAATGAAGTATTTACACCTGTCATTACCCTAAGCATTGCCATCAGTGCACCTTACCGCACAGAAACTACAGTAGCAAAGTGAAGAAGGACAAGTGGAGGACAGGAGGTTGCTGCTCCTGCCAGCACTTGGTTTATAATTATGATATTAATTCCACTCTTACCATTGTTAAAACTACTGCTGCAATCCTCTTTTCTCTGCCTCTAATGCTCCCACCTGCCTCATATATAGGGCCACACAGTGGAAGAGGAGCATATATTTTTTTTTTTTGCTGTCATAGTTGTGTTTAATAAGGTGACTTGACTCTCTCCAGAAAAACAGAGCTTTAAGGTAGTCAGGGGCATGGAATCTAACTTAAGGCAGCAGGATCTGCATTGGCAAATTGGAAGTAAGGAATCTTTTCACGGTACTTAGGTCTCTGGCCGTTGTATTACCCCTTCGTTATGATTATTATTACTTCTAGCTCGCTGTATCAAGAACGCTTAATTCTTCTTTAGCCAGGAGCAGAAACGCTTCATCTCTGGGAGTGAGCAAGAGCAGGGAGGCCCGGCAGCTCACGGCCGCCCCTGGTGCTTGCAACCGGGAAAAGCAGCAGCCGCTGACTGGCTTTTACTGTTTTTCCTTCTTTTAACTGCGACCGCCTAGTGCCCGATTCAGCAACATTTTGTTCCTCGGGCATCACAGGTTCTGAGACTGGAGGGGAATGAGCACTTTTAGAACAGTGTGGTTCCTACGGTAACGTAAGGAAATGTTTCCTTTGTGCTAAATCAAGAGCTGGGATGAAAGGGGCAGGCGCAGCACAAGGAATGCCATGGCTGATGTTTGGTTTGATGGGCTGGAGAAGAATGACAGTTGTAGTAGAAGGTGCCAGGGGCATAGAATATTTACAGAGAGGAAACGGAACCACCCCTATTTTTTTTTTCCAAATCTCTTTAGAATCAAAATGACAATAGTTTATATGCACGTAAGTCCACCCATCAAATAAAACCTCTTTCCCTCCTTTAAAATCCTTGTTCCTTGAACAGAAGTCCAGAGATAAGATGACCATCAGCAGTGCCTGTTATGTTCACATGTGGGTGATTAGGAGTTGTACAGGTAGCACAGGCTGGAATTCTGAGCACAGATTAACCCATCTCCTGCCCTTTTCAGGGGCTGGCTAATGGGCAGAAGTTGTGTCTTTCCCCTTTGCCATGGCTGGGAAGGCCAGAGTCTGTGCTGGGAGTGCTGCTGCTCCTCAGCAAGCCAGCACTTCTCTGTCCTGACAGCCTTAGAGAAGGGCCCTTGGCTGCCAGCAATGGTAGGATGTGGTACTCACGTATTACCATCCTGTTGCATTGAAGAGTTTATTAATTTATTTATTTTTACAAACAGATAGTAATTTATGACTTACCCATTTGAAAATTTCACTACCTGTTGCATACCCTTGAAAACGGGAGTTCTTCAGTTCTTTTCTCTTGTTCTTGACACTGAAGCCAGTATTTAAGAGCCACAGGGAGATGTAGGTACTTCTGACTGCAGAGCCCAACTGATACAGAAATTGTGCAATAATGAGATTTTCAGCTTTGTCCATGTGTTATATGTGTGTCACCTGTTTGTCAGGGCAGAAAAGAACAGATCTTGATAACCATGTTTAATCCTGTGTGTGGTGGAAATGTAGTATATAACAGGCTTGCTCTGTTACCATGAGAAAAGATTTGTGCATTTGGAGTTTGAACTGTATTAAGACTGACACTGGTGACAATGCAACAACATTTTCTTAGCAACATTACTTTGTTAGTATTAGTGGTCTACCACCTATTCTGAAAGGCAGCTGCCCTTTCTGATACCAAACTGCTGTTGCCTTACATCAGCAGCAAAGGGAGAGCACCACATACTCTCTTGGCTGAGATATACCAAGTGCTTGCTGACCAGTGTATTTTCTTGCCAAAGGTTTGAAATCCCTCTCAAAGAGAATTCAATGCAACAATTTTGCATGGCATTTCTCAGAGAATTGGACAATGAGTTTATAGATCTCCAGAGGAAAAGTACATCCTTGAGAATATCAGTTTCTGTTGCAAACTTTAGTGGCACAGTAGAAATTCCACATCTTGCAAGAGCTTAGAATTGTCCTCAACTGTACTACTGTTGCTCTCTCTGTTTCCTGGCTTGAGTATTTTCTGCTGGTGTGATCACTGGCACCAAAATAAGACATTAGTTTTTCTTGAAGAAGTGCTTGCTAACCTCTTTGTAAGTAGGCCTGCCTGCTGTGCCTTCCCTTCTTCTTTCTTTGTCCTTCTTTCCTGAACTACTTCCACTGTCTCCTGCACCTCAGTCCCATTCCCCCAGATTTCTGTCTGTTCACAACTGACGAACCCAAATCTTTATGTAGCTGCCTGTCAGGGTTGCCTTTTGGACCTTTTTCTTTATATCCATCTGTTACCTTCTCTCTGGCTGTACCAGCTCAGGAAGCAAGAGTGAGCTAATAGAATCATAGAGTAGTTTGGGTTGGAAGAGATCTTTTCAGATTATCTAGTCCACCCCTGATGAGCAGGGACATCTTCAACTAGTTCAGGTTGCTCAAAGCCCTTTCAACATGACCTTGAATGTTTCCAGGATTGAGGCATCCACTGCCACTCTAGTCATCCTGTTCCATTGTTTCTCTTTGTAAACAATTTCTTCCTTGTATCTAGTCTGAATCTACCCTCTTTTAGTTTAACATCATTACCTCTTGACCTATTGCTACAGATCCTACTAAAAAATTTGTCCCCATCTTTCTTATAAAGCCCCCTTTAAGTACTGAAAAGCCACAGTAAGGTCTCCCCTGAGCCTTCTCTTCTCCAGGTTGAACATCCCCAGCTCTCTCAACCTGTCTTCATAGGAGATGTATTCCAACTCTCTGATCATTTTTGTGGCCCTACTCTGGGCCTTTTCCAAGCAGGTCCTTATATTCCTTGTACTGATTCAGGCTCTTAGTGTTGGCACACCTTGTTCTGGCGCCTGTTCGAGGGACACCAGAGTTCCTAGGAACAGTGTCTTAAGGCATGCCTCCTCTTACAGTACTACTTAACCTCTGAACATACTGAAACCTCTGCAGCAAGCTGGGGATGATGAAAGAGTTGAAAATCGGTCATGGGAATGTGGCTGGCACAGCATGCAGCATTTGCATTTATTTGCATTGCTTAACCAAAGCAACCAGGAACTGTATCAGCAGCCTAGAGTAGTTCAGAAATGCCACACTTCATCCCGATACAGGATTTGAGCCAGACCTCCACAGTGCAGCTGCTTTTCTCGTGATGGGAATTCAAAGTGGATACAGGGAAGAAAAAGTAGACTGCTACAAGAGGCTTCTGCTATAACTCCTTGTGGAACTTCACTAAAACCACATAGCTCCTGAGACAGTGTGCACAGGGCTTCCACATCACTCCAAGCACTGTGGTGAGAGATTTCCAGTTGTGTTCGGTTCAGCTGAAATGTGCAGCTCCCTGATGAGTTTGCTGTGACTCTACCAGTGTTTTAAAGAGCAAGATGGAAAGAGCATGAGGCAATGTTCTCCAAGGACTGCAGTGGCTGTGTTTGCAAAGCTAATAGCTGCTGAGTATTCTGACCTTTGCATTAGTCACTATTGTATGTATCCTCAATATTTATTTCAGGCTCATCACACAGAAAATGGGCAGCTTTGTTCAGCAGATCTGAACAGGCCAGCCTGTTCAGCCCAGCTGCATTAGCACAGCAGACACAGTAAAGCTCTCGCAGATTTCTTTTAGAAGTCATTTAATATTACTGTGGAGGTAACGTGATACTCTTGTCACTATTTTAGGTTGGATGTGGTCTGAGTTCATTAGCTGAAGTTTCTCAAGTGTCATTTTTCTCTTTTGTGATCTTCAGTTATAATTACTTTTTTCCTAAATATTTTTTGAAGAAATAACTGTACAGACTTTTAGAACTAAGAGATTAATCTGCATATGGATATAGGTGCTTTTTATGGAGAAGGGGCTTATAAGTAATTCTGTGATAAGAAGTCTAAAATAGTTTTTCTGTTGAATCTTAAAAAGTTACAAGAATGCTACAGAAGATTTTTAATGGAATCACAGCTGTTGGGCCATGTATTTTACATATCAAATTGTGAATAGTGGTGCAATTGCATCCCTAAATTCTGGAACATTTCCAGCAGGAGCAAACTTGGATTGCTTTGATGAACACTTTAACACACTGAAGGTCACCAAAACCCAGAAACAGATGAACAGCAAATGATTTTAGAAGAAGCTTTGAGGACATGAAAAGCTTTCCCTTGCTCAGGAAAACTGCCACTCACTGTGCTTTGATAACTATGCCTTTCCCCCAACTCATGTTTTGGTAATGGGGGAAAATAATGAAATACTTTCTGTGCCAAAAAGTGGACCTGTTCTATAGCACCGTATATATAAATTAGAAGTTTCTGCCTAGAAATATCCCTTTAAAAATTCAGCTTCACTATGGTTATTCCACATTTGAACAGATAAATGCAGAAGGCTCCCTCTCTGGATCAGCTTAGCAAGGAAGATATTTTTTAAAAGAAGAAATGGAAGAAAGGGCAGCTCAGTAGTGCCCAAAGGAGATGGAGAAAAAACATCCTAAGTGCAGATAAGTTACAAAGTGGGTGCCAGACCTCATCAGTGCCTGTCTGTACCAGAGCCCCATACTGGGAGAGCACCTGTGCTGACTTCATGAGGGAGGGGTGGGAAGACCACATGAAGATCCTCTCCTAATGCCTAAATGTCAGTGCTGAGGTGCAACATTTTATATCACAGCTCAAGACAATGTGCTGATATGCCATATTTTATTTTGGGCAGTATTCCTGCAAATATGCAGCTCTTTAATCTTGTTATATTCTTGGCTTGGGCAATGTTGTGTGACGGGGGAGTTGGGGGCTGACTGTTGTTACAGAAGTGTTTCCTTTTATTGATTTTCTCTTTTATTCTGTAACCCTTGTTCTTGAGTTCTAAACATATGATTCAGGAGTACGTCCTGTTTTCCTTTCTATTATTCTTTGAACTATGATAAATTTGCCATGTACCCTTTTATTCATCTTTATTCAAAACATTGCTTACCTTTTAAATATGGGGAAATACTTCCAAACTCCTTCTGATCACTGTTTCCAGAATGCGAACCTTACCTTGTTTTGCAATGAGTATTTCAGATGGTGCTGGCTGACCCAGCTTTTGTTAACTTAAGCAAGGTAGGGCCATTGATCCTATGGTATTAAAAAGAATAATATGTAAAAATAGTAAATAATTATTTTTTATGTTACTATCCTTGCAAAAGTGGAATGAAAAAGTATTTTAATCAAACGTAAAGCCAGAGTACTGATTCACTTGATCATGTCAAGGGCAGCTCTCTGTCCTGTGTCACTGGATTTAGAGGACTGCAAGGCAGGTGAACAGTTTAGGCTGTAACCTTCAGTGTGCAGTAGTTTGTATATATGAGCATTGGATGTTATGAGCCATGCGGTTTGTTATCTGCCTTTCAAATTCCTTACTCTCATATTGGCAGAATGAAATAGCTACTTGGTTACTTTCAGGTTTTACTGCTTCACTGCTTACGATTGTTCCCAGAAAAGCTGTGCTGAGCGTGTGTTATTTTGGAGCATTTGCACATTGCCATAATGAAAATCATTAGTTGTACCATTTTTTTTTTTAATCTATGATAGTAACTTAGATTTGCCTACACCTTTTTGGGGAGTAGTGGTTTAAATATATACATGTAATAATTAGTGATGCCCAGTCTTCTAAATACAGAAGGGGAAACAAATTTGGCGCTTTGCTACATTACCCACATAACCTGCTCCAGTGTTGCTATGAAAAATTTTATTGTCCAGCCTTTTCCTCTACAGAGAGCCTGTTCTGTGCTCTGCTGTAACATTGGTTCCTCCCCCTTAGGTTTATTTTTCCACATGTTCACCCAGTCTGAGGCTGAGAAAGGGCACAGCTGTGGTAATCTCCATCTTCCCTTACTCATTGTGCTGGGGTGCAGTTACCCAGGGGCCATTTTCTCCCTTCCAAGACCAAATATTTCAATGATTTGGAGGGTGAAGAAGGGAGAAAAAGGAGAGGGAGAGAAGCTAATCAGTCGGAATTGTTGCTCATGGCAGGAAGAGTTTGTGGAGCTTTCTGTTGGCTTTTCCTATTCCCCTCTCCTCTCATGTGAGGCTGATGTGTGGGGCTGTTAAGGGATTGCTGTCCAAGCACAGCTCACAATGACTGCCACCGTTTGAGAGAGCTGGCCAGCAAAGCAGGCAGCTCATTAGGAGGAATATGCCCACAGGCAGGACTGATACTCATGTCAGGCCAGAGGCTTTTCTACATCACTTCAAGACTGGCTCCAGCTCCAGGCGAGAAATGCAAGTAGGCAAGATGGGTTTCTTTGCAGTTGATGTGCATATTTTTTTTAAGCATTCCATCCTTAATTGCCTAAAAAAATAGTAATAATATAAAGAAATCACTACAGAGACCTTCTTTTGGAATAAGCCCAGTTGGAATGAATATTCTGTCTTTTGATTTAGATCCAATCTTCCAAAATCCAAGTATCTTCACTAGTACAGCTCATAGCAGCCTTCCAGTATCTGAAGGGGGCCTATAATGATGCTCAGGAGGGACTCTTCATGAGGGACTGTACTGACAGGACAAGGGGTAATGGGTTCAAACTTAAACAGGGGAAATTTAGATTGGATATGAGGAAGAAATTCTTTACTGTAAGGGTGGTGAGGCACTGGAATGGGTTGCCCAGGGAAGTTGCGAATGCTCTATCGCTGTCAGTGTTCAAAGCCAGATTGGACATAGCCTTGTGTGGCATGGTTTAGTGGGAGGTGTCCCTGCCCAGAGGAGGGGAGTTGGAACTAGACTTAAGGACTTAAGGTCCTTTCCAACCTTAACTATTCTATGATTCTATTTATTTAGCACTTGGGGGTACAAGTGTAAATAAGGTCTTCGACATAAGTGATGAGAGCAGGCTGTTCTCTGGGTGCTCCTGAACTATTTCTGTTTGTCCTCTGGAGATCTGTAGAAAAGGGTTTTTCCCTCTTCTCTTTTGCAACAGTTCTTATGGGTGTCTTGCTTTTTTTTTATCTCATACCTCAATCCTTGTTGCAGGGGGTGGGGGGAAAAAAACACCTGGTATCATCCTGTCTCTGATCCTGGGTAAATTGCTTGAATATTTTTCAATTTTCATCTATAACTCTGGCAATTTTGCCATTGGAATATATCATTTCACGTGCAGCATTCCAGTTGTTAGAGGTTTTTAGACTCTGTATTAAAAAGTAATTATAGAGAAACTTTCATGTGATTACTCCTCCTTGCCTAGATAGTTAAATCTCATGGATTTGAAAATAAACACACAGATTATTTTTCTCTTTTTCTTCTGAATTTATTACAGATAGGGAAAGAAAAGTTCCA
The DNA here is from genome assembly GCA_032466535.1 of Forpus xanthops. Taxonomy (NCBI): domain Eukaryota; kingdom Metazoa; phylum Chordata; class Aves; order Psittaciformes; family Psittacidae; genus Forpus; species Forpus xanthops. The sequence continues at coordinate 36,045 of JASSUY010030639.1, read as the reverse complement.
CAAGTCACAGCACTGGGGTTTCTGCAATGATGTTGCTATGCTGGTTGATGAAAATAAACCTGGAGTTGGAGGTAAACCACTACCTGGTCAGAAGCTGACACCTAAACACAGTGTATTTCCTGAAGGGATGGGAAGTGATGCTCCTGCTTGGGTAGCATTTGACAAGCAGGTACATAGAAATCTGTTTCTGTATGTTTTTTATGAATAGCTACAATATGACAAAGATGGTATAAAGGTAAAATTCAGTTAGATAGTTCAGAAGGTTATTTTGTGCATACAAAGAAAGTTCTTATGTTGACAAAAAGAGTGGTAGCATCTATTTTTCCATCATATTGGTATATTTGACAATTAATATAAACATGTATTATGCTGTACAACAACATAGAAAAATGTTTTTCTATATGCACGATATAATAAAAATAAGGGAGTGGTTGATATATTTCATTTTAGAGAAGATCATGATATTGAAGTAATTATTTGGAGGCCTGCTAAGAATGTAAGGTAAGTCCCAGTCCAGGAGAAATGGGCACTCGGGAACCATGGGCCTCCATGGAGTGCTGTAGACTTGGAATTCCCATATGCCATCATATTTACTTGATGAAAATCCTGCTGCCTTCTGTGTGATCTGTTCATGTGTAGGTAGGTTGATTGTGTCCGTTATAGACACAGGAATTTAAAATTAATATTTGTTTGTATTTTGCAGTAATGTAGTGACACCCTTGAAGATGGAGAGTTAAGAAATAACTATAATCTATGATGATGCAAATTTTGTAGCACACTGTCATTACTCTTCATGTTTAAATTTACATTAAATTCTAGTTAGTGAAGTTTTATTTCTAAAGCAGAAAGTCTACAGAGAAGGAAAATGATCCAGAAAAAGAAATCATTCAGCAGATCGCTGAAATGTTGCATGACTAAATGATTATGATATTTAAATATTGGGAAGAATGGCTAATCTCATAATTTTTACTTTAGAAGAAAAACCATGCAGGTAATTGCAGTACAATTACACATTCATTTCTTTGGCGGACCAGAACTACTACAAGAAAATGTAAAGCTTGAACAGATACACGTGACTTCAGTTAACATTGCCTCTGAAACCCCTCCTATTGCTCACATAGTTTTCAGCAATGTGCTCAAGTACAAACTGGTCTAATGTTCTGAAATGTTAAGGCTTTAGCCTGTTCTGCATGAGCTTTATCTACACCCTTCTTTCAATGAGCGGTGTGCATTCGCTTCTTGGTGCTATATGTAATTTAACATGAATTGGACCCAGCTTTATGAAATAAAGAGCTTAGGTAGGAGGCAGTGGGGACCTGCAACTGGGCATCAGGTGCTGAACTTGGCATGTGAAATGAGCTAGCTGGCCTTTTGATGTTCCTTCTCTAGTCAGTGTATTCCTTCACAGGGCAATATAGAACAGGAGTGTGTAGGTATGAAATTGGCCTCAGGAAGGCTTATGTGTTGAAGGCTCAATTGCAGACTGTTAAAGGGTGCTACCCAATTACTTTGGCTTCCCCAGTTATGAGCCTAGAATGCAGCTGTGTCTTCCAGTGCCCAGTTTATTACTCAGCAGAATGGACTACATGAAAAATGTAGCTCTGAGTAGTCCGAGTTGGTGTTTATATTTTTAAATGCAGTCTGCTATCTTACCATTTTAATTTGGTTTCCAACTTTCAGCAGTACCATAGTAATTGGAGGAAAGACAGGCATAAAACTTTATTATTAAGTAGTTTGAGAAAGAGTTTTTGCAATTTCATATGCCTACCAGGAAGCTAGTGTAAATTTAATGTCTTCCACAGTTAAGTACACATACAAGGCCTCCTACTTTGTACAGAGCAATGTACTACAGATGAGACATGAGCTAGGAAGTGTTACATCAAGTATTTTTAAAAATTAAATTTGCTTTTAAATGAAAAGCAAGCCATCTTCTTTTCTGTTCCTTCCCCTCTTCACCCTTCGTGAATCATCTGTTTTGATCTGCAACATTGCAGTTGGACAACAGAGTTTGTGTTGGCTCTGTTGTGTGCCGGATGTGTTATCTGACAGTGTTTTTGCACTTGTTACTTGGAACAGTGAAATCCACACTTAAAAATTACATGTGGCCAGAACAATTTTTTTATTTATTTTCAACTATTTCATCTGTAGGCTGTTCAGAAACTTGCATGTTGTGTTACCTGAACAACCATAACCCATAGTGTGTAGATCCTTTTTTAAGATTTAATGCCATCAGGTTGAACAGTAAACAGTTATGTCATTTGATTATAACTTAATTTCTGTAATGGTGGCAGGTCACAGTGCAGAAGAGTTGATGCCTAAAATGTGTCTGTCATATTGTTTGATGCATGCTGAAAATCTTACCCTTTCTAATAGTTTGTGGAAACAGTTTTCTTCAGCCTGCCTGAGAAAAGGGATAGTGGCCTATTGAGAAGCCTGACTAGAGCACAGGGTGGCTGGTTTATGTGCTCCTGAGTAAACCACTATCTCTCTCTCCCCAGATGTAGAAAAAGAGATTGTGTTTGTCTGCTAGGGTGTTTTAAAATCTGTGTCGTTAGTATTCATGGAAGTACTTTGAGGTTCTCACAGCATGTGCTAAAGGATTACAGACTCTTAACTGGCCTGTTCTGTCATATAGGGATGTTGGCCAGCTTCCTAGACTTCAAATGTTTTTTTCAAACCAGGGTCTGCTGGATGCTTGTTGAAACATAGAGAAAAGCTAAATTCTTTTTGATGTTTCAGTTTGTCTAATGAATCAGGAATAAGGGTAATTAAATTTATTAAATAGAATCATAATGAACAATGAAGTACGAATTAGCACAGTTTTGACCCAAATACACTGGGGGGAGGGGGCAGGATGAAAACCTGTTTTAGTTAATGTCTTCCTGCACATACTTATCACAGCAAGCTTCCTATTAGATAATGTGCTACTAAGTAGGTACTTCTTAGACATTCCCTTAAAATTGGTCTTGGTGATTAAAGATAGTGAATAATACGAAGAAGTGCAAAACGTAGTGGTTTGCTGAGTTTGAGCTGGGATCTGCAGACATAAAGGCCACTGTAGTAAAGCACGAGCACCGCACCTCTGAAGGCATCTTTTTTTCCTTGCATTATTGCTATTGCAAGAGATCATAAAGGCATCCCTTCTGTCTGAGATTTCCCCACTCACTGAATTGCAGGACCAGGGAAGGTTCAAAATACCAGTATTGCACAGCTCCAAATGACTCCTGAAAAAACACCATTTTTCTCTGATAATCTTCAGTAGCTTTCATTAGACAGCTTGCAGGATCTGCTTGTAAAGAACTCTCCTTTCCACTTACCTCAATGGTGAAGACATTACTGTCATAATGCACTTTATTTTTCAACAATTCATTGAATAACAGTCTAAAATTTGCTTCAGGACCTAGGTAGTTCATTGTGTTACCAAAAGTGCTTTGTTGAGAAGATTTTCCAAGCAGCCTGCTGATAGCTTTATATTTGATTTATTTCTTTACTTTAGACTTCCATCTCTGCTTAGATGTTCTGATAATAAAAATGCCAAGCAAAGAATTTTAAATTTATGTGATTTAATGTGGATTTCTGTTATTACATTTCTGAGAAACAATCTACCTCCTGAAATCCATACATTTAGTTACTTATAATCTATACAAGTTTATTTTGTTGACATATTTTTCAAAAGCATTGGAGATTTTCCTGCTTTATGCTTATTTATTGTTCTTAATAGGTATTGTCTTTTGATGCCTATTTTGATGAAGAAGTGCCTGACAAAAATCAAGAGCTATATAGAATCAGACACTGCAAAATATACTTCTACCTTGAAGACGATACAATTCAAGTAATTGAACCCCGAGTGAAAAATAGTGGCATACCTCAAGGTATCTATTTTTATAGCACTTGGTTATTTTTCCTTTATATCTTTCTGAAGTACGGTATTGGTCCATTCCAAAGGATACATAATGTGACTTCTTATAGTCAAAATGGGGTGCAAGTGAACAGCTACAATTGTCTTTTCTTGCTACAGATTATAATGTGAACATTTTTGTTGTCTTAGTTTCTGAAGATGTAGGTTTTGTAAGGTAGAATCCCCTCCCATATTCAAACATACGTTTATTTTCTCTGATAGTTTTTGGAAAGCATATGATGGTATGTCTTTCGTTAGTGTTGTGTCACTTCTGCTAAAGCAATTTGAGTTCTAGGTCTTCATTCCAGAGCCTAGCTCCTCCTGTCTTGGCACTGACAGTAAGCTCTCTAGCAGCAGCTCTGTAATTGTTCATTATCTGCTTCAGTACCTCTGCTGTTACTGAAGTAGTGTGCCTTTGGTGCCTTTGTCTTTTGGTTCTTTTATGATTAATGTGCCCTTGGCACCATAATTTTTCCTTACCTCCTCTAAGTTAAAAAGCTACTGTGCCTCAGTACCACATTACTGTGCTTGGGCCAGCCTGTGGACTTTTGGAGGCAAGTTTACTAAGTTGATTTGCTGGAGTACTAATGGACTTGGTTTACATTAAGAAAATGTGACCTGGCGGTCAACATCCTGTTGCAGAAGGGGAACACAGCTGCTGCTTCTTGGTGTTTATGGGTCACTGCCAGAATTAAAAAGTTTTCAAGGGATGTAGTCCAGATAAGCAGGATGTCTTGGGATGAGTATCTTGGGATAACTGCGCCTCCCAATCCCCAAAGATATTGTACATTCTGGTGTATCTTAGTGCAGCAATTTTAAAAAATAAGTTAACCATGTAACTACCATATTCTTTTCCAAGATGAGCAGATGCTATGAATTTCTCTGTCTACAGAGCAGGATAATATTTAAAAGTGTTATGTGCATCATTACTGTTAGACCTGGGATAAAATTACCCATGAATCTTTTCTTAAACCAGTACTTCAGGTCCCACTCTCCCTGTGTTGAGTACTTCTTGTCAGAAATCTTGTTGGCTCTCTGGCAGGAACTGATTTTGAATTCAGAGAAACTTCATCCCTACTCGTACTTGGACAAGTGCTTTTTCAAGACCTGAAGAAAAGTATGTTGGATCTCTTCTGGGAGTTTACAAGTTAGTTACCCCCTACTTGCAGTCATATATGTGAGGCAGGAGACATCACTGGGTTTGGATTTTCTTTGTCTTATGTGTCATGTGAGTAGGAGAGTCTGTTTCTGGATTTTGTGCCTTAGAGCAAATGGCCACCAACAAAGAAATACAGTTAGCCTGAGGGACAGAGGCAATGTCTTTGAGAGAGAAGATGGAAGTCAGGTTCATCAGAGCAGGATAAAGCTGATGCCTTCAAATCTAGCTATAAGAATGAGTCATTTTCACTGTCTTTGTAGTAGGGGTTGTGCAGGCTGTCCCTTCAGGCCTGATGTTCCTGGGGTGATAGGAAGACTATAGTTTCTCCCTGTTTCCTTGGCTGCATCTTGTGTTAACAGTTGTTAGAGTCACTTTGGTACTGGATCTAAAATTAACTGAATTATATTAGGCAGAAACAAGAATTCTGCAAGGATGTTTTGGAGGCCTCTAAGACTTTGTGTGAGTACTTTATATGGGATACATATGTATGCACAAGGTGTTAAACTGATGGATTACAAAGAAATGTTCCAGGATCTTAAAAGTGCACTACATTTATTTGTTGCTGATACCGGGGCTGGTAAGAAAGCTCTCTATATTGGTTGTGTTTAGGAAGGAAGTGATTCTGTAGACTGAAAGGCCCAAGGACTGTTTGAGATGATAGCTTCACAGTTGATGTGAAGTTCTACATGAGTTTTCTTATTATCTTAGAGATTAATATGATATAGAGGAAAAAATGTGGTGGAGGTGCCTATCAGAGAATTCTTTATTTGCATGCACTTGAGTATTGACTTCATACTCCACAACTGAAGAACGACCACAAAGTTGTTATATTAAAGGCACTAAATATTGTTGTTGAATATACACAAAAGCAGTATTTCTTAAAAGGAAATACTAAACCATTAACTGCTAGTCTTACTCTGTTTTCAATCAAAAATTGTCCCATTGCCTTTTTTATTATAGTTGTACATGCCTCCCATATTATTCAAATTTCTTGCCTTGACTGAGAATTTGTAAGCCTGAGTATAACAGAAATACAGGGGTCTGCATTGTGAAACTGGTAAACTGAAGCACGGAGAAACTAAAATCTTGCCCATGATCATGCAGAAAAGGTCTAACAGGATGAGGAACTGAAGCTCAGTATCTTAACCACAATGCTGTCCTCAGCACATCTGCTGAAATACAGTATTTCAGTTAATTGAAATGACAGGGGTTTGTGGAGGAGAGTTGCAGTGTAGGGAAGGTTCAGTTGTTGAAAGGCAAACTGCACTGAACAGAAGAGCACATGTATAGGGATGTGGGTGAATAGAGGAGTGTGGTAACATTAGGAGCAGGGCAGGCTCATTTCTGTGTGAACAGTTGGAGAGTTGCAGTGGCATGAAAGGAGTTGTGTACAGGAAGAATAGCAAAAACAGTGGTAGAAAAAGTGGAATTGAACTGGTGAAGACAGAAGATGGTGGTAGGCTCAACTTGGATGTTTATCCTGGCAGAAAAGATGTAAAAGAGACAGCTAAAACAGCTGTTCTCAGGAATCTTCTTGAAGAACAAGCATAGAAATGGTGAAGTAGATCAAAGGTAGGTAGGTGGTGGGATAGATCAAAAGTAGATCTTGTGAGGTAGGCTGGTTAATGCCTTGAAGCCATGGGATTACCAGTGCTTGTACCATAACCCACAAATGAGAGCTTGATGGTCCGAATGGGTGTCCATGGACATGGTGGGATCGGAGAAACGTAGAAGTTTCCCACTGTATTTGCCACTGTGGGTAGTACTTGTGGCTTTCAGAAAAAAAACTTGGAGAGGCTTAAGGATTGCAGGAAGATTTGGTGAAGGAACATTTATCAAAGAAGAATTTCTAACTTTGATTATAACTTCACAAGAGTAAAACAAATTGGCTTTGGGAAAAAAAATAAAGTTAGAAATGTGCTTTTACCATTGCTGAAATTTCAGAGTGACAAAGTAAATGGTCTGTGGGAAATGTATTTTGGTGACTTTTAAAATTGCTTTATGGAATTGGCTGCTATACTTGGACATGTATTTGGACAGATAAGGTACTACTATATTACTGAATTTTAAACTTCATTTAATTTTGGAAACTGCCTTGCTATAGTTCGTACTTTGGAAAATATTTTAAGCATTAGAAGAAATCCATACAAACAGAGAAATTCAATGCAAAATACAGAGGAATGCAGAGGCCAGTGTGAACTTGAGAAACCAGAATCAAAGCAAAAAATACCAGGACAATCAGAGTGCACAAGAGCTAACTAAAGATAAGGGTGTACAGAGTGAAGAGAAGAACAGTAAACTCAACTGCATAACAAAGTCCACAATGTTCTTCCAGAGCCAGAATGCTAATTACTCTTCCCATATAAAAAGAAATACTCCCATAGAGAGCCAGACTAGATACGGCAGTGCAAGTGTTTTGTAGATCTAATTCCCAGTTAACAGGACTGTGGCTGGCTGATACTGTCTTATCAAAAGGTCATTTATATCCCATGGGGTTGAGTGTAGCTTCCAGTGCAATCCAGACCCTGCAAGCCAGACCAGAATGGAGCAGCTGGCTGGTTTCCCCAAGGTCAGCCAGCTGAGAAAGAGAGGAGCTGCCTGCTGGCTGGGTTCCCAAGGCTGGCTGGCTGGAGAGGAAAGTATGAGCAGTAAAGTGAAGTTGCAGTCAGTTCCTCCAGTATAACCATTATCTTAAGAGTTTAAGACTTCCCCTGAGGCCTTGAAATAATTGTGTTTTTGCCATGCTTGATGGTGACCAAATCATGACCTTGCTATGTTCTCAAATGGGTGAATAAGTGAATGTATGAAGCTCCGTTGTTTACTGTGTTGCAGGGATAGTAGTGGTTGCTTCTCCTCCTTTTTGTGCAAGCAAAGAGTGTACAAACTCCAGGTGTTACCCATTCCTCTCCTTAAATACACTCTTGAGTAGTGCAGAGGTAGTCAGAAAGCTGTGCTGAAGAAGAAACCAAACAATTCACTGCCCACTTTTGTGAGCTCCCCCATAGTCAAAAAGCCTATGAAGGCCTCCTTAAACTGATGCTGTACTTGCCAAATAATCAGAAGCCTTGAAAGAGAAGATATGCTACAAATTATAGTGTGGGAACTCAATCCCACCACAACTGTCAGGGAAAAACAGTACCCAAATCCCCTTTACAAGAGAGCAGTATAGGAGAGCTTTAGCCTGGCCAGCTGCAAATATTTAAAATAATGCTTGGTGGTGCTAAATAAACTGACAAAAGACAAAAGAAACATCAAAAGTAGCCATCCATCTTCAGCAACTTGAGTGTTGCACACGCCTAAATCCTCCTTTAACAACTTCCAGTAAGTTTCTAAAAGTAGAAATATAATTATTCTCCAGAAGGAAGGACAATTTTAAAAATACTGAGACCTAACCTCAGCTGATCAGCTTTTATTAAATTTCAAATTCAACAATATAAAATGTATCCTCTACATGGATAGATCAGGCAGAGTTATACCTAATAAAAGGAAAGGATTGCTACAGATACTATCTTTTCAAGACGTTTTCCATTAGGAAAGAAATTTCTATCCCTCAGAACAAAATGGGCATGTGCATTATACTTTGACAAGTGATATGAAAAACTGGCTGAAGGCTTATTCACCAGTTCTGAGGTGAATATACCCTCAGAAGATAACTCATATTAGAAAATTGTCAACCATTATGTTTTCACTAAAATGAGGATTCAGTAGGATTTGCATTCATGTGTGGGCTGTTCTGACTTAGCGCATTATCTGTTGATTTTTGTAGGAGTGACCCAACGATTAGCCAAAATCAGGTAATATATTTTAAAGTATGTGGGTTTGTTAATGGGAATGCAATGCAGTTTTACATTGTGTTAAAATGTGCTAATTACCATGTTTTCTGATTAATATTTCCATGAGAATGCATCTTAAATATGGGCATAAATAGGTTTAAACAGGTAGAGATTCTAATTTATCCTACAAAGGTCAGTAACCAGGATGTCAGCATCGGTACATGTGAAATATCAGGATGCTGAATGCATCTTCAAGTAATTATTTTAATGGAAACATAAAGTAAATCTGCTTTGTTGCTTTATTCCCCTGAAAAATTAAGGGTATGTTTTCATTGTAGGAGTTAGAATTTAACAAACAACTGTGATAACATGGTAGTGGGAAGCATTTCTACACAGAATAGTCCTTAGGGAAATAAAATGAACAATAATAAATTTCCATGGACTAACTTAGGAATAAGGCCCTTCAAACACCGAACAAAGCCACACAATGATATCTTTCTCCCTCCTCCTCTGCCTCTATTCCCTCTGTCCTGGGTTCAGCAGCAGCAGTAATTTTTCTCTTTTTCGTAGTAGCTGGTGCAGCGCTGTGTTTTTGATTTTCAGCTTGGGAACAGTGCTGATAACACCAGTGTTTATAGCTATGGCTTAGAATGTTTAGGCTGGCCAAGGACTTTCTGAGTTTCATGCTCTGCCAGGGAGGAGGGGAAGCCAGGAGGAAGCCGGGAGGAAGCAGAGACAGGGCACCTGACCCAAACTGACCAAAGAGGTATTCCATACCACAGTACATTATGCCCTGGATGTGGAAACGGAGAGCAGAGACACAGAAGGGTGGTGGTGCAGGGGGTGTGTGCACTGTGTGTTCGGACTTGGTATGAGGTGATGGGGAGGGGCACTGCTTGGTCAGGCTTAGTGGAAATTAGTTGGTGAGCTCTTGTATTCTTTCCTTGTATTTGCTTTGTCATTATTATTACTGGTGGTAGCAGTAATGATTTGTGTTATACCTTAGTTACTAAACTGTTCTTATCTCAACCTGTGGGAGTTGCATTCTTTCGATTCTCCTCCCCATCCCCGAGGGACTGGGGAAGAAAGAGGGGGGAGTGAGTGAGCAGAACTGTTTGAGGGCCTTAAACCATGACACTCTTGTCTTTCCAGGTCCCTCTCCACCCCCACCTACATCCAAAACAAAGTAGCAGTGCTGGCAAATCATCAAACAGAACTCAGTGGGAAATACTACCAGATGCATAGCTGAAGGGCACTGGATAGAGATCCAGTTCTGTAGCGAGAGATGAGATAGACCTTTTAGATAATTGTGTCTAATAAATTATTGTTGTAGTATTAGATTAGTACTAGGACTATTTTTAGTCTTAGTACTTTTTTGTGTTTATTATAGTTGCCTTAAAGTTGTATCTTTTATAATTACTGAAATTTTAAAGTTGTTGGGAAGCTGTGGTGGCAAGGAATTATAATATTATGGGTTGGTGGTTCCTGCTGGTCTTAGCCAGTGGTTATCTGCATTATAAAGCCTGTATTAAAAAGGTATCAGGGTTGGTAAGTCCTGCAAAGAGCCCGATGTTAAAGGCTGGACCATCTTTTTATTCCCTGCAGGGTATTTTTACACAACTATATTGAGGTATTGATGTGGCAAAACTTCCACTGTTGTCCTTTTTTTTCTCTCATAATGCAAAAGAAGAGTTCAGTCCCAGCTGTGCTGATCTGCTGTTCTTTGTGAACTCTAACTTCACTTGGAATAAATCATAGTGTGTCATGCATCCGCATACCTTTCTTTAATGTGTGAGTTAGGTATTTATTTAACGTACAGAGGCTGTAGCTTAATAAGCTGTTTCTAAAATACTTGTAGTATCACAAAATTGTTGAGGGTGGAAGGGCTGTCTTATGATCTTCTAGGCCAACCCCTCTTCTCCAGGCAGGACCAGCTAGAGCCAGATGGACAGGGTATGTCCAGTTGGGTTTTAAGTAACTCCAAGAATGGAGACTTTCACAGCCTTTCTGGGCAGCCTGTTCCAGCATTTGATCACCATCACAGTAAAAGTGTTTTCTTGTGCTCATATGAAATAGTGTATCTTTTTATTTGGGCCTATTACTACTTGTCCTGTCAGTACAGAGCCTAGTTCCATCTTCATTCCCTGTCATCAGGTATTTATAAGCACTGATAAGATTTCCCCCCGAGCCATCTGTTTCAGGCTGAACAGACCTAGCTCTCCCAACCTTTCGTCGTATGAGAGATGCCCTAGTCTCTTAATCATCAGCATTGAGTAGTTTTGAAGCATTACCCAATTCACTAAAGTATTTTTGAGTTTTCAGCTGATAGACCAATAGCAATTTTCTTCTCTTTTAATGTGGTAAATGTAAACAAATATAATTCTCTCAGAAGAGCAGTCCTTTCATTTAAAGACCATCAATAAGAAAATTAAGTACGTACTTATTTTAATAAAGTTAAAATGTCTCTCCTTTTCTCCTCCATCCTTCCCTTTATCTTTTAGATAATGTTCATGTTAGACTATGGGTTATGAGTTCCCAACTCTGTATTTTTGAGATGGATTCTTTACTAGAGCCCAGCAATCAGCCCAACTCACCTCTGTTGTCTACTTTCATTGTGCTCCATGTTTCATAGGTCACACTTTTTGCCTTGGTGGGGCAGTTTTTTTCTCTCACCTTAGTGATATATTGCTCTCCTCATGCTGCAGAGTGTGCAGGCATAGAAAATTAGCAAGATCCTTAGAGCAAAGGATGTTTACTCTATGAATGTATTATATTTTATGTATTTATTATTTCATTATTATTTTACAGGAACGATTGTTCGACGGCATCGGATTCCACTTCCACCTCCTTGTGAAGATCAGTTCTATACTATAGATCATTTCAATATCAACATAGAAGTAACCATTTATGCCCGAAAGTATAAGATCACTGATTGTGACCAGTTTACAAAAAATTTCCTGAGGAAAATGGGGGTTAGATTAAATCCTCCTGCAAGGCTTCCAGATGATCCATATACCCAAGAGAGGCAAAAGGTCAGATGAGGCAATAATAGTAAAAACTTGATTTAATAGAAGTGCCATTAAATTGCTATTAGCAATATGCATTATATAAAATACTTCTCTAATAGCAAATAGAAAGTAGCTATTTCAACATTAGTAAATCCCAAGAGAAAACTTGCTTTAAAAGATTTTTTTTTATGGCTCATTGTACTTATAGAGTACTGAGTTTCTCCTGATGTGTTCACACACCTTTTGAAACAGAACAAAATTAACTGGTAAAAATAAAAGAAACCTCTCAGAGTTAAACTGAAAAAGAAAACAAAAAAAGGGACCTATGCTATATTCTACTTATGATTATGCTTGAACTAATGCAATGATAATAAACACTTAAAAGAAGATCTAATTGGAATTGTGGTTCAAGCACATCCATGTCTTCTTGCAGACTCACTAGGTCTATTCATAAGTCATCTTTCATCTCTAGCCCACATGTTATTAACAGTTCTTTGCATATGTAAGCAAATTCTTCTGTTACACAGAACCCAGCACTCTGGGTTTTTTTTTGAAGGCAGTTCCCTCTTTCATGAGTATATGGGAACACATACACACCTCCTCCAAAAATCTCACTTACAGCTCCTAGATACTATATGGATTCCCTTCTGCAGGATTTATGGTCTTTACTCTGGGAATAGTAGTGGGAGGGATGTTTTCTGTAAGGAATAGTGACAGTTTCTTTCACTTCTGTTTTTCTTGATCAAAATGAGTGCAGATGGCACTGTAATTTTCTCTTGACCTGACTCTGTTAGGACTGTTGGCCCACCGTATACAGCCAGTTGTGATAAATCCAGCCTAGTAGTCTGAAAACAAGAAATACTCCGTGAGTGTGTTCCATTCATCTTAATCTTCCTATTGAGAAAACTGCTGCAGCTCCCATCAACAAAAATGGAAGGTAGTTGTGACTAAGAGGTGTACAGCAATTTGCATGTCTCTGAGGCACCCTCAGGCCAATATGTTGGTTTCACTTAATTCATGCTTTCAGCCTTTTTGCTGTCCCTCAGTGAAAAGCAGTATTCGTAATACATCTAGTTCTGAGGAGGGGTGACTCAGGCTGGCCATAGGTTGCTTTTCCCTTACACTTTCCTGTTACTTGCAAAACCTGAGTATTAACACATGCTGAGTTGTCTTGATATTGACAGGCTGTGTTGACGTTATATATGGTAGTGAATAACCTGCTTAGATTGTTTTTGTTTGTTTGTTTTTCGTAAAAATAACAAGCAAAACATCCATCACTGGCAGTGTTCAAGGCCGGGTTGGACATAGTCTTGGATGACATGGTTTAGTGGGAGGTGTCCCTGCCCATGGCAGGGGGGTTGGAACTAGATGATCTTGAGGTCCTTTCCAACCCTAACTATTCTATGATTCTATGATTCACATGTTGCACATATGTGTGCCTAAAGAGGATGGAGAGGAGAAAAAGGTTTAAGAAATAAGAGTGTCAGAAGGCTAAGAATTACTGAAATCTATGTCTTAATATTCTTACTTGTTGAGAAATTAAAGAAAAGTTATTCTGGCTGCTTTATGCTCTCGCTTTCCTGTGACTAACTTGTGGAAGGCGATCTTTTTTTATTTATTGAGGGCAGGTTGCTCTGAACTGCTTTGAATAGAGTTAAATTGTTTTGTACCAGACTCCAAATAGACAGCCAGAAACTGAGTGTATGAAGAGGAAGTAATGAATACTATGAGAAAGTGAGACCAATGAAAAATGTAGCAAATCCCTTAGGTTCATATTTCTGTGTTGTTGGAGATACCCCATGGCTGTTGATGTTATCTGGCTCTGTGGCTGTATTTGGTTGCTCATTGCATTTTCAAAGGTCAGGATGGAAGAAAGATAGAGCTGGGAAGGTAATGACTGACTTACAGCCTATGAGCATGATAATGTCTGAAATGGCTAGTACTGCAGATCAGCGAGGACACTGCAGGCAGAACTTGGTTCTGCTCTCCTTATTGTAAGATTTGATGTTCTGAAATATAGTGCCTTTTCTCTCTCAGATTTTTAGGGCCATCAGTGGGCAAATAGAAATTTAGCCAGTTATATAAACTACTCAGAGTCAACAGTTCTTTCTGTTCAGGCAGTTCAGTTTGCACTGTCACCATTCTTCTTTCAAAGCAATTTTGCAGGATTTTGTAGATTAGGACTGTCTTGCCCCTTTGGTCATGATGGATTTCAATTTAGGAAAAACACCCTGTTCATGTCACCATTTCTATGTGGCTCTAACTACCAGTATGTAAATGCAGTCTTCAGATTCAAATCATCAACCTGGGATCCAATTTAAGGCAGTGCTACTGATTTTGCAGCAACTATGACTAGATGACCTTTGTCACAGATCACATTAGCTGGAATAGATCTTTAGTTGGAGATTTCCTATTCCTTTTCAGACTGTTGGGTATATATGGAGAGGAAAACATATGAACCCAGCACCCATCAACTGTATGACATAAATCAAAAGTTAATAAATTATGGCTTAAAGCTAAAAGGAAGAAGACATAAACCAGGAAAGAAATAATTCTTTATGCCAGATGATTTATAAAAAATAATTTCCAAGGAAGTAAATTGGGAAGGTGAGGCTACTGGGAGTTGTAGGCATCAGATTACCATGGATGATTTATTGAAATAAATTAGCAATTCTCTGATCTGAAGGATATCATTGCAAGAAAAACAAGGGTCAAAACAACCCAAAATTGTTTCTGTTTTCTGAGGGCACAGCAACCATGAAAATAGTTCTTTGTTAATGGCATCAATAGTGTTAATGTAATTGTGTGGCATTATTTGAAAATCCTAAAAGTATATTACAGTATTAGCTGGTACTCTGCAGTTTGGAGTCCTGTTTTCAAGAGCAAATAATTAAAAAGCAATTTCTCTTAATTTCTCCTTTATCTGCAGATTCTGGATAGTATGACGCCATTTCGCCCTTATGAGCGCATTGATACTTTGAAACAATTTCTAGAGCATGATGGACATGTTTTACGTTTTTTCTGTGTGTGGGATGACCCAGAATCCATGTTTCATGACCCACGAGAACTTGTTCTGCACTATTATTTGTCTGATGATACTATTGATATTAAAGAAATTGTACCAGTAAACTCAGGCCGGGATGCAGTTCCACTTTTCCTCAAAAGAGATAAGCTTCCAAAGGTGAGGAATGAAAATTTCAACTTACTCAAGTTCTTCAGCTGATTGAGAAACATTAAATGCATTGTTTTGAAAATCCTGTGTTAGGATTGTAATGATATTTAGAAAGTGTCATTCGAGTATTGATAAAAATTGCAAGATTAGGTTTCACACATATTCATAGGACAGTTTGATAAGTGATGGAAAAAAAAAAGGTTAAACCTTCTCATGCTTAAATTAAAAGGAGAGAAAATTTAGGCAGAAAGATATTCTATGATTTCCTTTATCCCATGTTAGTGTATTAAGTTTAATGTTTTAATAAAGCTCTGCAGTGATGAAAGTCCAGTAGATTAATGAATATTGATAAACTAATATAGAACTGGGATGAATTCAGATTTGATCCATGACTGGTATCTGGAACCTTTGGAAAAGTACAGTTTTAGTATTCCATAACATTACTTCTGTGTAGCAAATCTAGAGTGATCTTTTAAAATTAAGTTCCTAGATTTGGGACCTTATGCAAAGCTGGTTAAATAGGAATCCATGAATAAGCGTTTTCAGGCATTAATCTGGTGCTTATTTGAGAAGGCTTCTCTCAGAGAAATCTTCAAGGGGGTTGTGTCCTCCGTAACATATTATGATTATAAAATTAACGAGCTGGATACACTTCTGTATCACTCCAGACAGACCCAGACAGATGGTGGAATAACTTAAACCCACAGCTGGAGTAGACTACTGGGGGATCTTTTCCCTTCTTCCCTTCTAATATTGACTATTTATGATGCCATAGATGTACAAGAGATTTTATAATAAAAACCTAGTAGCAAAATATTGCACTTTTCTCACTTTGTGCATCCTCTGTTTTGAGCTGCTGATTTAGCAGCTGCTCTGTGTAAACAGACCTCAAATTGAAGTCATGGTGTGTCAGAGAAGATGATTTGGCTACCCACTTTGATTACCCTGCATCAGCAATTTGTTAGTAATCTAAATATATATAGGTGTTCATGTATTAAGTATGATATTAGTGGGATAAATTCTTATTGTAATTTTGAAACTCCCATTAGAAATAAAAATATTGACATTTTTGCTGATAGAATCATGCTGACTTGAAACCCCTGTATTTGTGCAGCGGCTAGCAGAGTAGGACCAACCCTGAGTAGTTCTTCTGCGTGTTTTTATAATTGACCAATCAAAATAATAGCTTTTAGAGCAGATGTTGACACTGATGTGCTGCTTTGGGTATGGTAACTTCTGCTTTCTGTTTGCTTTCAAGAAAAAGGAGACTTTACTCTTGGGTACACAATAAGATTCTGAGTGCTTCTTTTGGCATACAGTACCGGTGTCTGACATATATGTTGGCTAGCAGGTTTGGTGTTATAAATTTGACTTAGAAATTACTAAAAAGTCTCCCAAGAAAATACTACAGTTACAGTCAGTCTGTAAAAAAACCTACTATTTCTAAGGTAATTGAGTTCTCTTTCTTCACTGTTAACTGTATTTCTTAAGAGTTGGTCTCTTTTGCAGCATGCTCCCATCGGGCTGTATCAGCCGGGTACAATCACCAGTCGCACTGTTCTCAATGTACTTGGGAATTTAGAAGGAAACAAAGGCCGTTATATTCTGGACAATCGTAAGGTCAGTTACTACGGAATGCCTCTAGCTGTTGAATGTCTTTATAGTAGCTTTTGTAATTTCTGTGGTTGTTACTCTCTACAACAGAGAGAGTTATTTGTAAAACTGTGTTGCCACTGGAGAATAGCTCAAATGAAAACTACTCAGATTTACTGTATGTAAATACCATGCTTGTAAAAGTAAGGTAGCTTAGCGTGACCTGTGCTAAATGAAAAACACTTTCAAATGGACTGTGAAGGTTATAATTTAAATCATACACACTAAATGACCTAGAATTTAAGGAAGGTTGTGGAATTCTGAGATGTATAGAGCTGCTGTATAAGTGTTTTTCTTTTATTAGACAGGAGCTGTGAACCAGGAATTTTACAAAGACAGTGACCTGAAAATAGGGGCAGTAATTAATGTGTGGGGAAGGAAGATAGTTCTCTGTGATTGTGATGAATTCACTAAAGAATATTACAGGGCAAAGTATGGAATTGGTAAGTAGTGATAATTATCCTTTCTGAATGAGCATTTTTATACTTCAGAGTTTGACAGAGCTGTCTTCGGATTTTATTACTGACAAAACATGTTCATTAAAACCTTTAGCAATAACAGTCTCTTGTAAGCTGTTAACAGCAAAGCAGTAATTTTGCAGGTGATCCAGAAGGGCTTTCTTCTATATTACTCTATTGAAAACTAATACATAATGTTCATGTTCTGTTCCTAACTGCCTCTATTTTAAAACTAGAATGACAAAATAGTCATATGGGTAGACTGCTATTTCTTCTCTACTTCACCATCCCATTCCAATCACTGTGTTTGCAGTCAGAAAATAGTAAAGAGCATGTAGTGAGTGGCTAAGTAGAATGAACTCAATTATTCCCCATTATGCTTCATTTCATTTTATATGGATGTCAGAATCCTCACATAATAAGATTTTCTGACACAACAGTAGTACTCTATCATATTATTGGTTTTTACAAAGCAGTTTTCTGTATTCTGGACCATTTGAGAAAATATCCTGTGAAATTTCAGCACCAAATTCTGGACATATTTAGCAACTCCATCCATAATGGAAAAGCAGAATAGGTGCTTTCATTTATCTGTCTTTGAATCCCTCCAGTCAGACTTGCTAATGGTTCTATTATGGACATCTTCCTGTAAAAACAACTTAGTTAATTTCTGGCAGTTTATTCATTCAATAAATATAGCTGTGTGTCTGTTCAGAGATGGTTGGAAGGATCCTAATATGGCCTTTCTCTGACACTGTGAAACATAATACCTGAGTAGCCTATTTCTTTCAGCTTTACTTGTGATCAGTGTAGTGTTTGGATCGAAGCTTGGCTGCTGCATTGGGAAAACTAAATGACGCAGCACTATCATTCAAGCACTAAATTTCTTAATTGGCAAAACATGTCTCATTAAGACTTTTTTAATAATAGCTCAGCATGTCTATACCAAAATAGATCTTTTCTTATTCTAGCTGGTGTGTGAGAAACCATATTCAATAACCGTGGTATTATCTACAGTAATAGTGAGCCTAATTCCACAGATGCAAAACAGGGAGTTCTTCCCTGAGACTTTCTTCAGCCAAGACCACTGCCGCTGTTTGGCAGCAATAATCTCTCTTTGAGCAAAATATCCTGGAACAGTGAATGGGGATTTCTCACAACAGGCAGTAAATGAAAGGCAGCTGACCGTTCTGTATCAACCAAGTAATGCAACAACACAAAGTCTCCTCTCCTCCTATACTGCTGGCTCAGTAATTACTGATTATGTCTCTGGATGTTAAAGTTAGGTGGTTTGCAAGTTAGGAGAAGTCAGGAGTTGTTGATGTGCAGAATTCTAGAAAATTGGATCAGTAGGTGATGTAGTCATAGAATCATAGTATAGTTTGGGCTTGAAGGGACTTGCAAAAGTCATCTAGTCCATTCCTATTGTTCTGAGGCACGATAGTGTATGTACACAGATTGTCATTGACTGGTGTTTATATAGCCTTTTGTCAGCATTCTTCAGTACAGGAGATTTTTTTGCTGCCTGAGGTATCTGGTCCTAACCTTATTGTTAGAAATGCTGTTTAACAGCTACTCTGAAGCTGGTTTGTGTAAACTGAGAGTAACTTTTGTCTTACCTTTATTGGACATGGAGAACAACTACTCAGTATCATCTTTTTATAACAACCTTCTACATATTAGAACACTATTCCAATATGTCATCTTACCACTCTAACCTCTTTCTGGGCCATTTGCTGCTAGGGGAAACCTTTCAGTCTTTCTCCATAGTCCATTCTTTAATATCCATGATAGTTTTTTTTCCTTCCTCCTCTCTTCTCCCCTCTCCCCCCCGTGCTCTCTTCAGTTTCTCTGCCTCCTTAACACAAAGCACACAAAGATGTGCTCCATCTGAGACGTTTGGGAATCTGAGAAGTGCTTTACACATATCTTTAAAGGATACATGATGGCAGAGGCTCTGGCTAACATGAAAAAGAATCCATCTTGATCCAGCATGTCTTGTTCCCAGAAAATGCACACTTTTTTAGAGCTAAGACATTCTTAGGATTTTCTGTGAGACTCTTTCCTGCTTTCCCCATCAGAATTAAAAAAAAAAAAAAATGGAGGTATGACTTTTTAACTAGAAGGAGCTAGGAGTAGAATCAGGGTAGCTTTTGTCTTTGAAGCAGGTTTTGAGAGAGAAGGGGTGAGGGTTCACCTTTTATTCTTAGCGAGTTACAGATTTTTCTTGTGTCTGGTGGACTTACAAGGTGCTGTCGGTCGGCTCAGTCCCACAAAGTGCCTAGCATTCTGCTCCCATCCAATTAAACAGTTTGAGTCCAGGGAAACCATTTACTTCAGTCAGAGTAAGCAAGTGGATAAATTAGTTCTTACATCAAGGCACAATGCTTAGCACCTCATGGCATTAATCCAGCTGTTTGTTACTGTTTTCACATTATTCCCCTTCAGTTTATGCTTTTCTGCCAAAGCCATTAAAGAGACTGACATTTATTTTTGACTCTGCAGTTTCAGCATAAGTTGCTTGCTGATGGAATTTGCCCTTTAGGAGAATTAAGGGTAGTTTAGATTTCCCTTGAAGTGCATGATTATGATATCTGATATATTTCCAATGTTGGTGCCTATTTTACCCTTTATACTGTTTGTGGAAAGCAAAGGAGTGTTTTTCCATGGGCAAACAATAGCTAATGCCCTTCAATAGGAAGCTAATGACATTACTGTCATCTAGCAGCACTATGAATGCAAGAGAAAATGTCTTAGTGTGTGATATTACCTGTCCAGACTTGCTAGTGCAGCCTCAGAGGGGGAGAAAAGTATTCTATAGCCGTGTAGGTATTGTGGTCACCCAGATGAAATAGGCTGATGTGCAGTGGAGGAAGTTGATACTTGTTCTTCTTGCTGAATACAGTATCTTAGCACAAAGTTGAGTATAAAGTGCTGTTTCTTAAATGATGGATTGTTCCTGAAGGAGCAAAACAAGTAAAATCTGGTTTCCTTCTGCTTTTTATTCAATGTCCCAGCACTTCCCAGGCCTGTTACGCCTTTTCGCAGTACCCTGCGGTCCTTCTCCTGTCCCAACTCTCCTCGCCCTCCCACCCCCTCATTTCTCAGGCTCCCTCACTGACCTGCTGCCTGGGCAGAACAGTGTGTGGGGTGATCGGCTGGCCAGTACATGTGTGCTTTTGGTCAGGCAGCTGCTGCTGGATAACAGCTGACTTCTTGCTTTTCCCTCAGTGGGGGCACTAAAGCCTGCTGCCAATTTTCACTAGGCTTGTCAGAGCTTCTCTGGAGTCTAACCTCCCTGCTCCATGTGTAGGAGACTGAGCAGCAGCTTCTAAATATACTTGTGCATTTACAGATGCCTTTTTTCCTCAGGTAACCGGAATAATTCTCAAGTAAGACTCTTCTGTGAGCACTGGATTTTCTTTAATCTTGAATGTATAAGTTATGAAGATGGTGATATTGCCATCTTCTTTTACTTCTTACCTAATCTGTGAAACACAAACTCACAAAAAAACTGGTCTCTGCTGTTTGTTATACATGTCCTCTAATGTATAGAGAACATCATGTTAGCAATGTCATCCCTCCAGAGGTATTGCCACCTCTCATATTGTCTAAGGCTAGTGAGATTTTTCTCTCCTATTCTTGGTTGGAATGCTCAAAGGTATTGGCCCTTTCCCTCTGAAGGCAGAATTTCTTTCCTGTCTGCTATTTAATGATGTTCAGTGTGATTATCACTTCAATCCAAAATACATAGCACTTGACTCTTCCTTGAAACATGGGTTCATTTAACATTTGAGGGTTTTCCTACAGTTCCTTCATTGACGGCAGATGATAGTCTTACAGTGTATACCAAAATCTCACAGTGTATGCTGAAACTGAAAGCAGCCAAACTCATTTAAACTGGTTTAATGCTGTCTATGTGGAAGAATATTTCTTCTTGAGGAATTTTGGTTTTCTTCCTAAGGAGGCTATCACAGAATCATAGAATGGTTTGGGTTGGAAGGGACCTTAAAGATCAACTAGTTCCAACCCTCTTCTGTGAGCAGGGACACCTTCCACTGCACCAGGTTGCTGAAAGCCTCATCCAGCCTGGCTATGCTATCTTCAGATTGTTTATATGCTAAAAATGTGACTGGAGCTGTTTTGTTTCTTGCTGTTCCCATTGTTTGTTCAAGTTTCACTCATGAGAAAAAGTTACTTGTACATGGTAACCATTAGATGTACTAAGTTAAATAAACCCCCTGGTAACAGCCCATCACCTGCTGGGCATAAGTCAGTGCAGTAAAAGGGGTGAAACTGTCCATGGGGAAATTACCTGTGCTATTTCTTCCAGAAGTAGAAATTTGTAATCCCAGACTTTCAACTTACCCTCTATCCACTGTACATTCATGCTGTAAATGTTATAGCTTGGAAGAAGAGAGCACTGTTTCCTTTTCCAGACTGGACAGAGGTAATTTTCTTAAGAACAGTGATACCCTTGAGAGAAGTGTATTTTATGTGTAAGTTGTCTGTCTGATTCCACCCTAATGGTGTGTAGCAGAGCAAAGATGAAAGGGATTTTGAGCTGAGGTATGGCTGTATATACTATATATATCTCTATATAGCATATATATAACTCTCTATATAGAAATATATATGCTACTGCACCTTTCTGGCCATTGACAAATTGCAGAAATGAGTTTTTAACTAGTTTCGTAAACTGTATTTCTCCATGGCGATTTCTTCCTGAATTTCCTCATTCACAGGAGAGAGTCTGAATACATAATCCTTCTAAATCCTGGAAGCTGTAGGTAGCACATGCATGTTTTGTGCTCTTCTCTTCAGTGAATCTGAATGAAACAAGGTCATTTTACCTCAGATGGGATGGGAACAAAGTGCTGAACTTTTCTTTGGACTTTCTTTGCTCCAAGCTGGGGTTTTGAGGGATTCAGCATTCTGTCTGGGGCTAACACAATATTCCTCTTAATATGTAGTTTCCTTTTAGCTTCTAAATCTAATTTTCATCCACATGTGCTGAAGTGCATACAAAGGGAATTGCTTTAGTGTTTTTTAATGAATGTTAATGTGGATATTCTGTGACCTGCATGTAAACTCATTAGCTTGTCTTTTATCAGCTTGACTGAATGTCCCAGCTTCCCAGAGTTTTTTGGCAGGACGTGCATTGTTTGCAACTGCACAAAGAGAAAAGGTTTATTTCTGCTAAAAAGTGCTGTTCCAAACCTCTGGACTGTGAGGGAGAACATATTAGTGGAGGTTAATTGCAGAATTGTAGAATGGTTTGGGTTGGAAGGGACTTTAAAAATCACCTTCCAATTTTAAGGTCCAGAAAGTTGGACCTTAAATGCCCCTGTCATGGGCAGGCACACCTTCCACTAGATCAGGTTGCTCAAAGCCCCATCCAACCTGCCCGTGAACACTATCAGGGATGGGGCAGCCACAACTTCTCTGGGAAGCTTGTTGCAGTGCTTCACTGCCCTCACAAAAAAGCACTTCCTCCTTATATCTAACTTAAGATAACCTCTTGTCCTGTCCCTGCCTGCTGGTATAAAATGTCCCTCTCCAGATTTCTTGCAGGCTCCCTTCAGGTACTTGAAACATTGCTCAAAGGTCTTCCTAGAGCCTTCTCTTCTCCAGGCTTAACAAGCCCAGGTCTCTCAGCCTGTCTTTATAGAAGAGATGCTCCAGCCCTCTGATCATCTTCACGGCAGCCTCTGGACTCACTTGAGCAGGTCCACGTCCCTCTTGTGTCGGGGACTCAGAGATGAACGCTATACTCCAGGTTGCGGGTCTAAGAGTAGGGAGCTCTCAGCAAGAGTAGAGAGGCAGAATCACCTCCTTCGATCTGCTGGTCAGACTCGTTTTGATGCAGCCCAGGTCACATTGAGCTTCCTGCCAGTCCTCCTCTTCAGGAGTTACGTGTTGCGTAATTAAAAATGTAACCTCAAGTTTCATTAAAAAGCATCAAGATCCTGGTGAGACAAGCCCTGCTTCCGGAGCGCCGTGGGGGAAGCTGCGCGGGACCGTCCTGCCGCGCCACCACTAGGTGTCGCTGTGGTAGCGCGGGAGTCGACCCGCGCGGCAGTGGGACACCGCTGATAGCGGCGTGCAGCGACCCGACACAGTCCGTTTGAGGCATCCGTATTTGTTGTGACAAGAGACGGCTCTGTCATTTGCATAATAAGGAACAAAGAAAATGCCTCGAGAGGCGGTTTTGTCCCAAGCAGTGTTTAGGAAGTAGTGTGTTGGTGCATGCTTGCATGCACGCACTTTCGTGGTGAAGATTGCTTCGAAAACTTAGGAATGGACTTTATATACTGTCTGCTTCTGGATCACAGAAAGGGCACGTGTGATTTACAGGGAGAAAAATGTTGGCATGGTGTTGTCAAACCCCTTTTTGACTGATTCGGGTGAGGGCAGTAGCTCTTCGAGTCAGACCTTTCTTCTGAGAGAGAAAGGTCTCATTGTGTTTTCGAGGAGAGGGAAAACTGGCATCTGAATCTTTCAATATTTTTCAACTTACATACCCCTTTTCAACTTATTTTTCAACAACACACTGCTATTAGTCAAGATTTTAAGAGAATATGTGATTTTGATTGTCTGATACAGCCATGTTGCAAACATCTCAATCACAAGTTTAGAAAACATTCCAAGTGACAGCAGTTTTGTCATTCTCCTCTATTTGCTCTAAAACTTTATGCTACAAGTTTAGGTTATTTAACTCTCTTCAGTTCTGGGTAGAAAAGTGAAGTTTTAAAGAAAACCCCTTTATTTCAGGGGATCCACTATTATACGCTGATCTCTTACATTGCTGTTTGCCCCCTGAGCTGTGGTTTGTGATCACTCTTCTTTCAGTTTGCCTCATGGTGCTTGTCTTTCACTTGCTAGCCCAGCCACCTTTCCCTTCTTCAGGGCAGCATTTTCAACCCACCTGGGTATGGAGGTGATGCTGCTCCATGCATCACTGGTTGGCTCTAACCTTCTAATTGCACCCATATTGTTGCAGGTTGTGGGAGGCAGGAAGCTGGGCTTGGGGCTGTAGCAAAGAGGCCAGCCACAGCCTGGGCTGCCCAGAAATCAAGGCTGTGATTATTGCCATCTGCTCAGTGCTTATTAGACCTCATCAAGGTACTGTTCCCCTTTTGGGTCTGCCAGGACAGGCAATACGTGGACCATCCAGTGCAAGTTCAGGGGAGGCCCCAGAAGGGTCAGAGCAAGAGATCTCTCAAGGTCCTGGCCAACCTGAATTATCCTGTGTTCCTATTATTTATGTTTCCTTTTGTCTCTGGTCTGCCTATTTACTTTCTGCCATGTACAAGTTACTGTTTTCCTCTCACCTTTTCCATTAACCTTACTTAACCAGCAGACTGTATTACTCTGTTGAAGTTTTATGTGAACCCCACTGGCAGCTTGAAGCTGTGTGGCAGTGAAAGAGAAGTCCAGGGAAGTAGCAAGGGGCCAAATGGGACTGCAAGGTTTTCACCAAGAGAGGAATAAGGGGGGACCATAGGGTAGCAGGGGTTTTGGGAGAAACTCATATGGAAAGTGTGTGCAGGTCCCTGACCAGACATGTCTGCTGAGTCAAGAGAGCTCCTGATGTGTATCTGGAACATCTGGGACCATTGATTACTGCACGGAAAGATGTGAGACTGAGGAAAGTGAGGAAAAACCAAGCTTCTGAAACTGTGGATAAAATGATGTAGACTGAAGCTATTGGCTTCAGTGTAAGAAATTATTCTTATATGTGTATGATTTAAATAATGAACAAAATTTTATTTATTGAGGCATTTATTTTCCTCTGGCAAAAAGGAGAGGGCAGGAAACTCATAAACCAAGTATTTACTCAATCATGTTTTCTGAAAGGATATAATGGACAAACAGTTCAGTATTGTTAATTCATTCTTTTATCCCTCTTTAAACTGTTTGGCTTTCCTTTTGCCTTAATGAATTTGTTGAACATTTTTAAGATTGTAGATGAAATCCTGAAACTTTTGAAGAAACAATAATTTTGCTGCTGACTTCTATGGAGCCTTTTTCTACCCTATAACTGTAAGAGGGATTCTGGTTTGACTTTGGTCAGTGCTCTGTTACAGAAATAGGCGAATAAGTATTCATATTGGAAGTTTAGATCCTTAGTAGAATGGCTTCATCAGAACAGTAATTAGTAAGTTTTACTGTCTTTGTTGCAGAGGATTTCACCCCAGTTTCATATAAGGCTCCACCACCTCCAAAACAAGAAAAAACGTTTCCTCCTTACACTGGATTTGGTTCTGAGGAGGATTCTCTGTGCTCCTGTATGGGTCTAGTTCTCAAGCCTCCCGCAAAAGATTTCAAGAAATTCCTGGAGAAAGACAGGTATTTCAGTGAAAAATAATTCCAACTTTTTTTTAGTTATGTCTTTTTGTGAAGGAGATAAATGTTAAGTAGGGAAATTTTTATTTTTATTTATTTTAGCAAACTATGCAGCTTGTCAGACTTTAAGGGACAGGAGCATGAGGACTGGTTTAGTGACATGGTATTCCAATTTTCTCTGAACTCAGGAAAATTTCTCATTTGAGAAAGCAAATATTCTTACCTTTCCACCTCATATGTCCTTACCTGGCAGGGAATACACCATGATCAGGCGGGTTGTTTTCTCACTCCAGATATGCTGATCCCTGTGATTTCCCCAAATGTGGGAAACTTGACTGCATAATTTGAGGTAGTGGGGAGTGCATTCATGCTTTTCCCTGTATTTTTTTAAGGTTGGACTTAATGATCTTAAAGGTCTTTTCCATCCTGGTCGATCCTATGATTCCCTTCTGCTGTTTTTGGTGGGAATTTAATGGAAGTCTGTGTTGAGGAGTGAGGCAGGAATCATTTCAGCAGTGATTTGTTTTTCTGTTTGACTTCCTGTCATTTACTTTTTTTGTCTAATGAATTTCATGCAGTTTGCTGTAGCAGTATTAAAGCATTAACCCTTTACTTTCCATTATGAAATTATTTGGTAGGGGTGTGGTGTTGAAGCCTAAGCTGAAAGGAAAGTTACATGCTAAAGATTCACCCGTAGAACTTCCATAAAAGAAAAAAGCTATAAGAAACAGGCTTGGGAATGTATTGATAGTGCATATAGTCATCACTTCACAAATATCCAACTAGTAACGTCATCTGGTGGGCCTGATTTTGTGGAAATAATCCTAGTATGTATTTCTGTTCAGAATTTGATTTGAAAATATACATAACTAAATATGTTATTCCTTTATAATTTTTCTAGAAAGAGCCTTTGAGCTTGATTTGCAACTGCATTTGAATACAAATTCATTCCAGACTTGCAGCAGAGAAGTAATTTTCCCCTGAAAATTATTCTTTTCTATCTGGCTGATTTTAGCTGGTTCTTTAAGCTGAAAATGTTTTTTGTTAAAGTAGGGAAATGTCTGCCATTTCACTTCTTGGTCCAGAAATAACACAATTAATGTATGCTAGAAAACTCAGGAGGATGCATCTCTTGGTGCTGAAAACTTTTCTCATACTCTGTTTTTGATTTCTTACCTCTTTTGCTTTTTAGAATTGGCATGGAAAGTAACATACTGCGCTTTCTTGCAAAACTTGTCACAGATAATCCTATTGACAAGGATAGGAAATTTATAATTTCCTACTTCCTGAGTGATGACACCATTTCAGTTTTTGAACATGTACAGCGAAACTCAGGTGAGATGTAGTAATGTTTTGCAATCATTCCCAAGTTGCCTTGCTCATTTGATAAGAGCTTACAATAAACATTGTGGCCAGACAGCACTAGCAGAAGCAGGTAATGTGGATTTCTAAATGCAATGGGAATTACATCAGCAGGTCTGCTGCACTAACTTGCATAGCTGAGTGTCATACTAATTTATAATCTTCATCACTCAGAAAATCACTCTTCATTGTATGACAGTACTTCAGAATATTGTTTGGGAACTGGAAGTTTAAGGCATTTGAACTTTTAGTTTGCAAATTTGGACTTTAAACATTTGCTTTTGTTGCGGATAGCTTACAGGAATTGTATTTTAACTGATGATAAATAGAGACAGGAAATGCAAGACATCAAGAATGAAAAAGTAAATCCTCTGTTTTGCAGTATTGTGTTAAGGTGTTATGAAATCAATGTAACATTCATTGTATAGAAGCAGCTCATGAAAGCTAACCAGCTGTTATATTTTTTAGCATACATTAATGATGTAATGTTGAGCATATAAAGAATAAAGACTGCCCTGTGCTAGTGTCTGTACATGTGCGTGCATACAAAATTGAATTTCAAGAGCCAGACTACCAATGTTGAAATGACAAATGCTTTGTTACTTCTCAATTGCTTGATCACATTTATTCTATTGTGAAGCATGGTCACCAAATGCAATGGTTAAATTCTTTTGACTACTGTTATTTTTTGTAGGCTGCCTCCAACTGATGATATGAAAGGTTTTGTGATTTTCAAGCATCTTTTTATTTCCTTGGAATGTCTTATGCATGGAGGGAGAGACACAGCACTGGGGTGGATGTCTGAAAGTCATTCTGTCACTCAGAGAGATTAAGAAGCCTTGGCTAAACATGACCCTGTTGGAGACATTAGAATATTTCTGTGAAGCCCTCAAAACATCTGCAGGAGCAGTTTCAGAGCAGTTAACATCCAGAAGTACTCTGGCACCTCTCAATGTGTGGTTGGAAGACTGCCTCTTAAAAGCTGCTGTCAGCCTCTGATAAAACCACAGAGAGAAAAAGAAATCAGGAAATCACATTGTCTCAGAGATAAGGGAAAAAGTAATAGAAGGTTTCCTTAGTTACCATATTAAGCTCTTGAGGAGCTCTGGCTAGCTCTTTTTATACTGCTTAAGTTGTCCTATATCAGCTTCTTGGCACAGAGCACCTTAATATGTTATTTGAGTTACACCCTGCAGTGGTGACCAGCTCACTGTGCTCAGGGCTTACCTCTTTGGTACTCCCAGCTCACTGTTTAGAGGAAAGGCTGTCCTAGGGAGGACTGTTCACATCCCTTTGCTTCAGGCTTTGCTGCTAGCAGGTGACTTTCTAGGGTCCAGTTATTCAGCTTAAGGACTAAGTATTCTTGCCACCCTATGCTTAAGCCTTTCCTGAAAATGATTTCTGAAGTTAATCTTTCTCAGACCTATGATGCACATCACATCCATATAAAATGAAGGTGTGGTGAATATCTTGACCCTTCTGTATTCCTAGGGACTTTTTCTGTGCCAGTGGTGCAAAAGTCCTTTTGACTACCACCTGCGCATGAGTACATTTTTGGGAAGGCCTGAACCTTTTCAGAGCAAAGAACTTCTAATGGCATCTTTGTTTGTGTCCGACTATAAAGAATGCATAAATAGGAATCTCCCGCCAAACTATGATAAAAGCAATTCTCTGGGATATGTTTTGAAAATGTGTAGAGTACATGCTTAGGCTTTAATAAGCATTCCCAGTAAGCCCTGCTCTCCACTGCAACATCAAGGTTTAGCATTGTTTATGGCAGAAGTGTCCTGTCATGGTTATTTCACTAGTTTCCTGCTATCCAGTGGCCTATAATTTATGTGACTTTTTATTACAGCTAAATACACATACACATATATATATATATATATTTTTATTAAGTAATGCTGCTGTAAGCCTCAAAAGCAGCTCAGTTCTCCACTCATAAATTACATTTTTTTTGGCATTCTTTATGTCCGGAGACGTGAAGGATGCTAAAGGTACAGCTGCACTGTTAAATTATGTCATATACATATATATATATATAATCATATGTAGTCCATTTGGTTACTCCTCATCATACCTTTGCATCACAGCAACTAGATAAGGCCTGAGAGAGTCTGGGACCCCTCCTGGAGGATGCTTAACTCCAGGAAAGTCTCCTGCAAGGCAGTGAGGACAAGGCTCCATCAGGTTTGGCTTGCTGCACCCTTATCAATCATCTAACACTGTCCTAGGAGGTTTTGTACATTCAAAAATTCAGGTCCTTCTGCCACACCCAAGGACTGCAATACACATCCTGAGTTTTATTCAGTAAAATGCCACTTTGACTGCAGCACAGCCCTCACGTACCTTCAAGCAATCTGGACACAACAAAATTATAGCTGTGTCTTATGACCCCTGATTTATCACATAGCAGCCAGAGCAGTCAGAGCCACACACTGTGCAGTGCAGATGTGATCAGTTGGTCAGGCTGCAAAGAGCCTGACCATATGGGTGGCAGGTCAGAGATTGCCTCCTGGCCTCCTTTTATTTTGGGATGAAGAATATATGCTGGGATTGCAGCTGAGAGCCTGTTGAACGTTGCTAGTCAAACAAAATGTGTAACCCGTGTGCAACTAAAATAAATAGGCAAGTTTGTACACCAACAATAACAAATGCTTTACGATGCATATGAAAGGCAAGCATCCTGTAAATGGGATTTTAATTTCCCTGAAGTGTTAAGGTGGATGGAGTAGCTGACTTTTAGAGGTGGTAGGAAGGTGAAATGGAAGGATATTTCTAAGAACTGTCCATTGAAGAGTTTAATGAGAACAGCCTTGAAGAGGCAGGATAGGAGGGAGGAGGGTTGGAGGGGGAGGGAGGAAGAGGTAGAGCAGCATTTGGAAAGAGGCCTGGAAACTGCAAATGTTTCCTTGTTCCCACCTTCCTTCTTCTTTCTTCTGCCTTTCTCTTCTGTCTTTCTCCCCCTCATTTTAGTCATGTTTGAAGGAAAAGTGAATTGGTTTCTTTCAGGTTAAACATGTGAAGGTTTTGCAGAGTTCAGGTAAAGGCAGTGAGGAAAAAGGACCAAGGCATGCAAAATGGAAGCGAAGAATATTTTTATGTGAGAAAGAAAGATGTTGAAGTGGATGGGGTAGGGGAAGAGTAAGCTTGAGCATGTCTTAGAGAGGGGATGTGCTAAAACAGTAAATGACTCCCAAAGTAACCATCCCTTTTGTACACAGGTTCAAAGAGCTATTTTTGCCTTTTTATTTGCATGAATTGATGCAAATTGACAAGTGAAAATGTTTCAAATCTCAGTCCTAGAACGGAAGAAATAAGTTGCTCTTACTTTTGTCAGTCCAGCATTCTGAAGGTTGTAGAGAAGTACTTCATACTGTTAATAACACTGGGAAACTGCATTTAAAATATACAGGCCTGGACATCTTGAAACACTTTTTGAGAAAGGGGTCAAAGCATGAGAACTTCGGCTCCCCATGCAGAAGAGCACAACCACTTTTTTACTCAGTGTAAGACCAAGCCAACAGCTGTACAAACACCTGCAAAGTCTGATCTGATCTTAATGGAAGAGAGTCTTTGGTTGTGGTATTTGTTTTGTGCTTTGAGCCTGGCTTTTGTAGATTTCCATCAAAATTTCTCATCAGATTTCAGTGTAAAATCTCTAACCCAATGAGATATTTTTGGTTGTTTTTCTTTATACCACTTGAAGTGTTACAGGTTACTAACCTGTAACATTCAAAAAACAATTATGGAACAGAAGTATTACAATGAGTTTCCAATCTAAGTGCACAATTGCAGGGAAATAGAGACAAAAGCGAAATTCCAATGTTACAGGGACCAATTCTATTTAAATATTACAAAGAGTTGCCAGGCTTATATAACCCAAATTTCAATATTTATTTTAATAGCTAGGTGAAAAGGAATGTGTTCAGATTTGAGTTACATTAGTGATTTGAAATGTTTTTTGGGTCAAGCTAGATCTAACCATTACCATAGTATATTTTTTGTCTTTTGCTTTTATAGTGCTAATAAAACCACTGAGACAGACCTGCTCCAAACTCTGGTTTCATAAGTAGTTTGGGTTTCACATTAATTTCTAATTTTGACTATAGAAGGCATTTTATTACATTGTTCATCAGCTTCTCATTGAACTTACATCACTACCTAATATGTAAGACATCATTAAACATTACTAAAGTATGCTTTTGGCTTTTGGCTTGGAAGCCCAAATATAAGCAGGAAACAAACTGCAGGCACTCCAGAGTTGTGGTAGGACACATATCTTGATGAAGCTAAACATGTGACAGAATGTTTTCTATAAAGCTTGGTACATGCAATGCAATCTTGTAGTGTATGAGAACATATTAGTGGAAAGCAAAATGTTCCTTTTAGTATCTTATATACCCTTGAATACCACATGCATTTTCCAGTGGCATGAATAAAATTGTTATAATAGGAAAAGAAATAATGTAACACGCTCAACTCACAATGGAAATAACAGATCACAATTAAATTGCATGGGCAGAACACTTTGGGGAAGGTAGTGTCATATCACTCCTATCTCTGTTTTACATTCAAAAGCCCTTAAAACCAGGCTAGAATTACAGTGCAGCAGAATTTGTGATCTTTGTAGGACTGCGTTATCCTAATTTGTGATATTTTCTCTTTCTTTAACAGTTCAAGGATAATTCCCTGCATCTTATATTTTGCTTACATTTCTCAAGGGGCAGTCCCAAAACTGGCAAAAGGGTTATGGGAATGATTTGAAGAGGCACATTTCTGTCCCATTTTAAAGAAAAGAAAAAAGGGAAAGGTGTTTGGTAGGCATTCAAGTGATACATGCCACAGAATATGCACTATATAACTGTGCTGTGGGCACTGACAGGGACAGTTCTTTTTGCACTGAGAGGGAGGGGGAGAGTATATTACAAGACAAGAAACTCAAGGATGAAAAATAATATTTAAATACAAATAAACTGCTTTGGAGAGGTTTTTGGCTTTTCTTTTGTGTGTTTGTTTTTTTTTTTCTTCTTTTTTTTCAAAGTAGAGCCACAATTAGTTATTAACCGTTCTATTTCTATAGGGATACGTGGTGGGAAGTTCTTGGAAAGAGGTCGCATTAAGAAGCCTGGGCAGGAGCTTTTTAAGAGTGAGCCATCTGAATACTTCAAGGCTCAGGATCTGTTTGTTGGAGCCAGAGTTTGTTTCCATGGTCACAACTTTCTTTTGGTGGATGCCGATGAGTACACATTGAACTACATGGAGAAGCATGCAAATGAGGTGAAGCAGGCTCTTGTTATTTTCTACTATCTTTGAAGACTGTACCTTTTCTGTATATTTTTCAGAATTGTTTATATTGTGTTTCTTCATCCAAAGCTCACAGTCGAGTGCCCTCTGATAGCAATGGATTTAGGAGATGATAGCTATGGAGTCTATGCAAGCTTAGCTACTCTTTACAGTCCTTTCCCCTGCTACTTTCTCAGCATCCACTTTTATTGTATTAGGGTCGCTAGAAGGTATATTCCCTGCCTATTCCTTCTTGAGATTGTTTATGGACCTCTTGTTCCCAAATTGTTCTAACCTGCAGCTACTCTCTGTGTCCACAGCTTTCTGTGTTAACAAGCTGAGAAGTTCACTGCCTGCTATGTGAAAAATACACTATAAAAGAAGTAGCTTTTATCTGTTTTAAATAAACCTCTCACTAGTTTAAATGCCAATTCTAGTGTTTTGGGATTTAGTGAAGACCTCCATTCACGTTTTGCACCACCTTCATAAATTTGTAAATCTCAGACACTCTTCCCTCTCAGCCTTTTTAGCTTGTCTTTGCAAGGCAGTTGTGAGATGTGGAGACCGTGACAGTGTACAGTATTCAAGATGTGAGCACATCCAAGTTAGAGTCTTACTGATTAGGCTATTTTATTCCATGAATTGATTTTTGGGTTCATGCATATTTATCTGCCAAAATATTTCCGTTGTAGTCTTAGAAATTCATATCACAGTCAGAAATTAAGGTTACAGTTTGTAATGAGTTTCACTCAATACACGCCTTTTGGTGTGGCCTTCAGAGGGGAAAGCAACAATAAATACGGAGCTGGGGTGCATATGCTTCATAGGTCATGATGAGGCAGCAGCATGAATTGTGCCTTCAGCAAACCTTCTCCAGAGCTGCCCATTTGTTTAGACTTGCTGAGAGCATGCCTAGGGAAAATATCCAGGAGGGTTTGTTAAGCTGTGTTACTCTGCCCATTCTTCCCGATCTTTTGTGGATGGAGAAGGTCCTTAGCGCGTTTTAATTGTTCAGTGTCCGCTGGCTCATTAAAATGAGTGAACCTGCAGGACTCCCAAGACATCAGTAGGCCTAGTGTAGTTTTGAGGACTGCTGGTACCGTTGTGTTGATGATATGGATGTAGATGCAACCTGATCCGCTACTGCCTTTGGGCCATACATGCTGTTCTCTCAAATGAGAATAGCAGAAAGACGTGATTTCTTTGTAAATTAAAGTGGAGTTAGCGCCACCTGCTCTGCTTGGAATAGGGAGGAAGATCTGCAAACTCCTTGTTGTTGTAAAATGCTATGACTGCTAAATGCTTTAAGCAGTAAAGAGCAAACCTCTATGCATTATGTTTTCTTACTGGTGGACTGTTTCTCCTCCTAGTAGAAACAAATCCAAAGCTATTCTCTGACATGCAGAACACACCATCGGATTATAAATGCTCTTTGGAACTGCTGTTTGCATTGATTATCTTGGATCAAAGAACAAATTCATCTAAGTTTTCCAGACAGAATGATTCTATATTATCAAATAAAATCTGCAAAAGGGGAAGAAGCAACAGTAAAAATGCTTCTTTAAAGTGAATGTTGAAATGTTCTTTGTACAGTTAACATTTTAAAACACCTAGTGGTAAAAAAAAAAATTATTATCCCAATGGTAGCCATTTTATTCACATCCTTTAAATAGAGCTCCAGAAGTAAGGGTACACCTGGTTTGCCTCAGTTAGTCAGGGGATTGCATACTCAAATCATAAGAACTTCAGCAATAATTAGAGAAGAGCAGAGCTGGAAAATGGTTTGATGAGGGACAAACAATTTTAAGATATCTATTTGCCAGTTATTTCTAAAATAAGAAAAGAAGTAATTTTCCTTCTGAATATACAGAGGTTTCCTTTCAGCAGAATACATTTGTATGTTTTCTGAAGACTGGTGAAAGAAATCCAGATGCAGTGTTTTTCCTCTGGAAAATGCTATTTTGACCACATTTCTATAGGCATATGTTGATTTAGATGAAAGTTTGATTGGTACTCATAATGCAGGTGGGAATTCTTTTTGCTGTCATTGAAACATTTGACACTATAAGAGATATTTGAAAAGTTTTAACTTTTTTTTGTTTCAAAATTGTATTTGTATTGTATAATATTGTTTCAAATTGATATTTATTGTTTTTAAAGTTATGGGGAGAAAAAATCCTGGGAGAAAAAAAAACTTGTCATTTTGATTGCCACCTGTACTGAAAATAAATTGAAGGATCTCATTCTCAAACTTTTCAACACTTTTAGTTTCTTTTCCAATTTGAAGGAAAAAGATGTATTTAGAAAGTGTGAATTTGCTTGTGAAACAGAATATGTGTGTTATACACAGTCCTGCTGATATTATCTTAGTTTGAGGAGGACTCTTTCAAACAAGGCATCACTGTGTCTGCTTGGAAATGAATTCATCTCTGAAACAGTCCCAGTTGTTCAAACTTTGTTTTCTTCTGTAGCACAAACATGAAGGTTGTTTTTACTGTCACTGCGTTCAACATAATAAACTCTGGTTTAAACCAGATCAAACAAAACTAAGTTGTGACTACTACCATGTCAGCAACTACTTAAGAAGGGAGAAAGCAGATGAAGACTTCTTGCCATGCTGCTCGGACATTCAATATCTATGTAGGTGTTTGGAATTTGTAGTTCGGAAAAAAAGATTTAAAAATTATTCTTTTGATAATGTGGACAAGGCAGGTTTTTAAATAGATGCTCAATTTGTCCATCTTTAAATACTCTGCTCACGGATTCCTTATGCTCCGTTTTTCTCAATCTCTGTTCCTTGCATTTTCAGCCAGAAAAGCTGTGTGTTAAGGTCCAGAAGATGTTATTGTTTGGGAAAGGAGCTAAAAATGTTGCTGTGGTCTCTGAAACTTGCATGCCAGGGTTATACCTGGAGTTTTGGCATAGACCATGATCGCATTTTCTAAATCTGAGCATGTTACCTGCAACCAGTGATGTAATAATGAAACTTGGACCAGTTTGTTCTGCTAACTCTTAAGTATGTAAGACAACTTAGTCTGATATGAATGAGAATATCTGTTGGAACAGTTCATTGGAGACTTGGTGAAGTTTATTAATTGAGAATTAAGTGAGGTGCACCAACATAAAATGAGGAACAAGTTATTAGAACTCTAGCTGTTTGTACTTCTTCTTTAGCAATACAATGTTTGACGCAAAAGTGTATTTCCTTTTATGTAGATGGAAGAGTTTTCTGAGAGTGCATGATCTAATGTTTTTTAGTTTAATTTTTTATTTTCTTGGCAGGAAGCAATTTTTTTTTCAGTACAAAGGTTCTGTCCAAACTTCACATGGTGCTTATGTATGCATTTGAAGTGAAGCAACGAAGAAGCTGATAATCCTTAGCACTTCACAATTTCTCTGCTTCTTGACAACTGTTGTTGGTACATGGTTGATCGGATAGTGGTTTTCTCTCTGATCTATGTCTTGCTTTTCTCTATTAAGTTCTCTGTGGCTGATGTTAACGTCATCCTCAAGAAACTGAAAGTTATAACCGAACCTCGTTCCCGAGAAATCAGACGGTTGTTTGCAGCCACTGACCCAGACCATAAAAATGTGATTGAATATGATGTTTTCAGGTAAGACAGTAGATTTTGGCTTTTTTTTTTATTTAATGAAGACACATTCCCCAAAAATTTACAGAGCATGACTTTCTTAATGCTTTTTCCATTGATGTTAGCTGACAAATGACATACATTTGTTTTGCATTTGCTTGGAGACTGTGTGTGAAAAAGAAAGTGAATCAGAATCATAGAATCATAGAATAGTTAGGGTTGGAAAGGACCTTAAGGTCACCTAGTTCCAACCCCCCTCTTATGGGCAGGGACACCTCCCACTAAACCATGCCACCCAAGGCTATGTCCAACCCAGCCTTGAACACTGCCAGCGATG
>JASSUY010030638.1:13556-34601 GCA_032466535.1 Forpus xanthops | reverse complement strand
AGGAGAGGAGAGGAGAGGAGAGGAGAGGAGAGGAGAGGAGAGGAGAGGAGAGGATGACACAGTGATGAAAAATGGCAGACGGGTGAATAGGAAAGCCTCAGGCTGCTCTCTTTCTGACTTGTCGCTGTGGCAGTAGCTGAAAGCACAAAATCACATGGAGCACAGGCTCTTGAGTTTTGATACAGACCTGTCCATCACTCTCTTGACAAATGAGCATTAAGACAACAGGCAAAGATACATGAAAAAGATTCATTTTATAATGTAAAGGAAGTGCCTTTTATTCGTACATGAAGGTCATATGCAGCATTTTGTCACAATCTTAGAAAATAAAGTTTTGTTGGAAGCAGCTGTCTCCCCTGAATGGATTGGTTCCAAGGTGATACCCTCTCAAGTCTATAACATATGTAAGATTACAGTTGCTATTTGGGTCAACATGTCCTAAAGGAGAAACCTGATATAAGGTTGGGGTGGCTGGTTATGCAACATAACTGAAAGAAAACTATGTTATCATACCTATCTGGCTCGCTAATATTCATCTCTGAAGTGTAAAATGCATCTAAACCCTCTTAGATTTGGTGTAGAAAGCATGTAATTGTGTTTTCATCATGACATTTTGTTCCACCCTTCAGGAGAATTTTATATTTCATATTTTCGTGCTCTGATCTTTTCATTGATTTTCCACTGAGCAGCGGTTCAGCTCAAAGCTGCAGAGTGCCCAGGAGTGCTGGCTCCCAGCTGATTATAGCAGGAGCTGGGGCAAAGGATGCCATAGATACTACATATTCTTTCTGAAGAAGCATTGCACGCCTGATGTGGCTGAGGGCTAGTGTGCTCTGTATCTCATCAGAGATGGGCTACAGCATTGCCAGGAGAGCAGAGATCAGTGACACGCTTGGGTTCCCCCAACTACCCCAAAACCCACAAGCAATGAGCTTTGCTACTTTCATATATGTGTCATCTTGTACAGTATTTGACAAAATCATCATCAGAATTTGGGAGAGGGCACTTCTTGCTGCTTAAGTTGTGCTCTTCATCATTCTGTAGACATTCTTCTAGAATTTGACAAGAATGGAAGTTTCTGTGAAAAAATGCTTTGATTTGCATTTTAACAATTCCCAGTGTTTAATTTTCCCCATAAAGGGATGTTTTTTGCAATAAACACTTGAGTTATGTGGGGTTTGTATTTATTTCTAGTCTGATATATAAAATGTGAATATGATTGTATGCATGCACCAAAATAATATTTCTAAAGTATAATACAAGATATAATTGTACTAAAAACAAATTACTGTAACTTTTCAGTTCAAGAACATTGCTTAAAGAGCAAAC
Source organism: Forpus xanthops (assembly GCA_032466535.1). Lineage (NCBI taxonomy): Eukaryota > Metazoa > Chordata > Aves > Psittaciformes > Psittacidae > Forpus > Forpus xanthops. The sequence continues at coordinate 33,272 of JASSUY010030638.1, read as the reverse complement.
TTCAAAAGACTTTCTTCTCTTTTTTTAATTTTTATTTTTTTCACAGCAAAATTTCAGGAAATGTTTTGAGTTCGGAGAGAAGAGTATTTGCTCAACAGAAAGTGGTTTAATTGAGGTATCTAGCTAGCCCTGTAGACAACCATATGTGTGCATGGCTCAAGCATGAGGTAACTAAGCAAGGCATTCTTGGCTTTACTTCCCACTGTTGTTTGAACCATTACTGGAACAGGTTCTTGGCTGCTGTAAATCACTGTAACTTAGTCGGTTCTTATGCTATAATGCCAATTTATACCAAATGAGAAGAGCTGAGCTAACTTCTGCTCATCAAATTATATGCAGCTTGAATTAGTTCAAAATCAATTGCATTCTTACAATGCTGCTGACACTTTTTATGGTTATATTTATAAAATATTTCCAGACACGTGAGGTATAAAAAAGGCCCCCCAAAAAATTTGAACATATCTGTTCTAGGTAGGAAAAGGCAGAGGCATTTTCAGGACTATTAGAAATCCTTTGTTAGCATGTTAAATTGTTAGTGAACAATAAAATCTGGGGGAATGCCTAGAAAAGCTTAGGGAATTTGCTTGAAATATCCTTCCAGATAAATCTCACAGGTATTGGCCAGAAAATTTCTGGATTTTAAATACTGGGACACCTAGAAACAAATTTTGAATCCTAATCATCCATGTCACTGTTAAATATTCTCAATGAGTTCCGGAGTTAAAGTGTTTTAAGCACTGAATTAAGCATGTACTCATCGCTATAATTTTCTGATACATGTAATTTCCAAGGTACACTGTAAATTAGTCAAAGAAAGTATGCAATTGGAAAAGCTTATTCAACTGACAAAGTAATTTAATGACTAACAAAGTGGTAAATGACAGGTAACTAACTGAATCTAATTTAATATATAATCAGAGCATATCTACAAGACCTTACCTGTATCATAGATGTTCTTAGCACTTAAACTTCTTTACAAAATTTGCATTCAGCTATCATGTAACTTAAATGATAGAGGAAAACTCAGACTACTCAAGGTTTTTTTTCTAAAATGCAATTAATTATTATATTTCATTTTAAATTTAAACTTAAGCATATTTTAAAAGACAGTATTTTTAGAAAACTGAAACACATATTTTGAGAACAAAAGGCCAGAATGTGGAATACAAATGAGAAGTGCTAATTTGGGTCTACAGCTGCTGATTAAAATCCAATTTTAAAAAAATGCAACTCAGTTAAGCATAAACACTGATCAAAATTAACTTTAGCTTTCTAGAAAAAGTTGCTTGGGCATACAAAGACTGTAAGATGCTGAGGTCCTGACCTCAGAGGAGGCCTATGAAGCCCTTCTGTTGTCAAAGATACTGCCTGCTTGCAGGACAAAATGCAATTGGGTACTGTGCATCCTCAGCCTCTGTTCTTAGACATGGGGCTCATTCTTGCTCTTCATAAAACCTCTGATGCTTGCAGTGCAGCACAGAGATCACAGTGGGAGAAGCAGCTTACAAAAGCAAGCACTTCTAGTCTAAGGAGTATCCTATCACTGCAATCCTATCACTGTATCCTATCATTGCGCAAATGAGCAGATTATGGTCTGGTCTTCATGAGACAATGACCATTAGAATTAAAATCCCTTTATTTTTCTTTCATTGGGAAAGAACAATAGTTCAATTTGCATTGCTCTGCATACTTCATAAGCACAAGGACTGAGGCTTGGCTCTGTAAATTTACATATTAAAGAGGAGCTCTTGTTCTCTCCTGTGACTCTATTTAGTCTAAGAAACGCCAATTAGAACAATAAACCTTAACTCTAAATTATTAGAAGTTTGTTTCAAACACTGAGCTTACCCAAATGATCTTAAGTGCTGGGAAAGTGCAGATCTGAAACCAGACAACACAGCCTTTCCTGATGTAAATTTATTCATGACAACCTTTGTATTTAGCCACACCCCTAAGCTCATCAGGATCTTTCATGTAATTTCCTAATAATTTCTATATTATGCAGATTTTATAAGGTCACATACATGTCATCATTCATTAAAATTTGGAAGCCAGCAAAAGAAGCTATAGTGTTGGACATTGGCATCAGACAGGCAATCTGAGCTTCTTTGGGGTCATTATTTTCAGCTGCTTCTGAAAAAGTGAAATTTTTTTCTTGAGGCACATGTTTGTTACTCTTCTTCTCATCTTCTTGTGGGCTTTCTGCCTCAGTGATGCACTCTGGCTCTTCATATTCTAGCTTGGTTTGCACCACTGCATGGTCAGTTTTGTCTATCCATTCCTAGGAAAATGAAAATGTTGATGTTGGCAGGGACTGAAATATCAATCAGAAGAGACATGGTTGTACAGATACTGGTTTTCCTTTAGTTATGGCACCTTTACAGGATAAGCCAAAATGGAGAAGATTAAAAGGAAGTAATATAGACAAGCAGGATATAATATAGCAGGATGCAAGAAAAGCAGACTGGCAGGAAAGCAGACAGGATTCCACAAACGCATGCAAACTCTTACTTGTTATTGAGACCATGTTAAATACAACGTCATATTTAATCAGGGCCTTTAAGAAACCTTGAATATGTTAAACACTTAACATTCCCTCCTTGATGGGCTCATGCATTCTTTGAGCCTTGTCCTGAATTCATCTAAATTAAGACTGAGTTTACATGGAGATTTAGGTAACATCATTTCTGTATTAAAACTTCAATATTAATTTGCATTTCAGTCTACTTCAGTTTCAGTTTAAAGCTATCTTATATATAGAAAGTTTAATTTTGCACTGAAACATTATTACTAGTCTTTGATATTGTCATTGGGTTTAAAAATGTAAATATTTGACCTGCCTCCACTCAGAGGAAGCTTAATAGTAATTCCCCTTGGTTCAGCAGTAGCAGAGTTTTTTCTCCTTCTTAGTAGCTGGTGCAGTGCTATGTTTTTTACTTTTGGCCTGGGAACAGAACTGATAACACTGATGTTTTTAGTTACTGCTCAAATGTTTAGTCTGGCCAAGGACTTTCTGAGCCTCATGCTCTGCCAGGGAGGAGGGGAAGCCAGGAGGAAGCAGAGACAGGACACCTGACCCAAACTGACCAAAGAGGTATTCCATGCCACAGAACGTCATGACCAGGATGCAAAAATGGAGGGCAGAGACCCAGAAGAGGGGGTTCACGGCTCAGTCGGGCTGGGTATCAGTTGGTTTAGTGGTTGTTTTCTCCTCCTTTGTTGTTTCCCTTGTCATTATTATTACTGGTGGTAGCAGCACTGGTTTGTGCTACACCTTAGCTACTGGACTGTTCTTATCTCAGCCCTTGGGAGTTACACTCTTTTGATTCTCCTCACAATCCCCTCGGGACCGGGGGAAAGAGGGGGGAAGTGAGTGAGAGACCTGAGTGAGTTACAGCTGAGTTTAAACCACAACAGTAAGTCAGATAAAGACATCCCAATTTAATACAGAAAAATATATCACATATGCTATGTAATGAACTCGAGAACAGTAAGAAAATGAAAGCAAAAAATGTATGGCCCATACATTTGACATCCTTTTTGTGTCTGAAGGTTTAGCAACAATACACTTCTGTGGCTAAGAGAGGATGCTGCTTACTCACACCTCCAAAGGCATGAGTGCCAACACGGGTTCAGCATTAAGTCTCACAGCACTTCACAAACATAAAGCAGCACTACACTGATTGTATGAGCTCTAGTATTTGTTCTGTGGATCCTCTTAGTGATGTCACATGAGGGGAAGGGCTTTTCTCTTGGGTCAGAGACTGTGGGTTTTCTTTGCAGAACAAGTATCACTAGCTACTTTTAAATTATTCTCAAAACTGCTGAGATTACAGGCTTGATAGGATGGCAATGTTTACCTGGAAGTTTCCATTATGGTCACTGAAGAGATCATCAAATATGTGTTTTGGATCTGGTACAGAAGGCATGACTGACTTCTGAAGCCTGCAAAAAAGGAAAGTAAAATACAAATCAGCTTTTTGTTGTAGTGTAGTCATTCATACAAAAATCTACTTCAGCACATTTCTGTAGCCACAAATATATTTTATATGACACTAGTCTGTTTTTTTTTCTATGTGTTTTAAAGTCAAGAAGCAGTTACAACTGTGTGATAAAACCATGAGGCGAAGAGTGACGGTTCTGCTAGATTTCCAACCAACCCCATCCTAGTAAAATCTGATCTTTATCCAAACTTCCAACTACCCAGCAAGTGCCATTCTACTCCATGCAATAGTCAGAGCTTTACATTCCCTGGCCACCGTAGACCTGAACTTGGTGCAGATGCCAGCTGTATTGGCTGACTTAGTGAACACAAATGCAAATATAAGACATAGAATTATAGAAGAAAAAAATCTCAATTTATGATCTGAAGAGTTTATCAGAGTCCAACATGCTTTCAACTCTGAAGATAGGGTATTTTTAGCCTTTTTTTACTTTTTTCTCTCAAAAAGGCCAAAACTGGGGCCCTTGCAGGATTCTTTGTTGTTTGGTGGGTTGCTGTTTTGTTTTTTTTTTGTTTTTTCTTTAATTTAGATTCTACGATTCTATGATCTTAAACTTGAACACAGTCATTCAACTGCAAATCCAAATATCAATGCAGTCTCACTAAAGTTGAATGCATTGAAGCTTACTTCAACCTACAGTACGCAGACACTGAGTCTCATGAAAGCTGTACAAAGGAATGTCATTTCATAAGAAATAACCAAATTAATTGGCTTCTCAGAATTTAACAAGATTATTAAAAAGGTGAAGAAATTAAATGGAAAAGACAGATTTTTTTTCCGAAAACATTGTCTTTTAATAGAGTCGTTAAGTTTTTGAAAATTTAGGGCTTGGATTTCAGTATACATTATCCCTCAAATAGTAATAAAGCTGCTGACTTCCACACCTTCATGATGACTTAATCTATTAGATAAGAATTTTGGTGATAAAAGACTTGATCCTGAATCATAGCTCTGTTTTTATGACATGGCTATTTATTGGTAACCAATAAAATTATATTTACCTCTGCCATTTACACAGAAGAATCAAGAGGATAAGCATCATTAGAATTAGTGCCGGGAAGCAAATTAACACAATTACTGTGTTTGACTGAGGTTTTATATCATCATTACATGAATCTAAGAATAATCACAAAAATGTATGTGAAAAAGTTATTTTCTCTTTAACAGTATTTCTAATCATGATACAACATTGACTGCTCTTAAAACAAACAAAAAAAAAAAAAAACAGAAATAAAAGGCTTTAAGAACAAATAAGACAAGTTGAATTGTTCAACTGAAACTGAAAAGCTGTCCACCAAATCTTGCAAAAGAAGAAAATTGTGGTTTTATTTATCTAAATTGGCCTGGTTCATGACAAAGGGGTGAGCTTACAAGCAAGGAGTAGGTGCATTATGAATGAATAGAATATTTCTCACATCTTCATCACATTTCATTGACAGTGATAAAGCAGCTTTGTACTAAGAACTATATTACATACACCTACTCACAATCACCAGTGCTGCAAGTGAGATTTGACATGCAGCCTGAATGTCTTTCCCAAGATAAAACAAGCAAACAAACATCTCCTCTATCTCAGCAAACAAAAGCCAGCAAAACAGAAGTGGCAATGCCCAGAAAATAACTGATGGCAGGATATCATCTAACACACAGGTATATAAAATGAATGCATTTATGCACTTTTCAGCATTCTCATTGTTTATCCTGCAGCTTTTGTAACGTCACCTCAAAACTCTACTGGGTACTACTGACCTGCTTTCCACATAAATGCTATAAAAAATAAATGAATATTCATGCAGAAGCAACTGTCAAGCCTGTTTCGCTTGCCTGCTTTGGTCAGCTTGCCAGAGAGCCACAAAGAAAGTATGGTCTTCAGAATCTGTGAAATTTCTTGAACCTAGCTTTGTTCAGAGATTCCTCTGATGCTAGATTAGGGGTAAATAATAACTCATCAGAGTCCTGAAGCACTTACCCCAGTGAAGAGGTTGTGCCAATGTTACTTCAGATCCAAAGGTGCCCAGAATTACTAAACAATTTGTCTGCTAAGGGCTTTTATGTGTGCACCGCTCAGAAGGTGCAGAGGGAGACATCATCTTCTGATTTCTGGCTTGCATTTGCCACCACACAGGAGAACATGTTTGCAGGTTCATCATTTTCACTGTGAAGGACATTTCTCTGGAGGTCAGCATTGTGCCTACTACTAGTGCACAGGATACATGTACTTAAGATTTCATCCCAGTTTGTGTATACAGATTTTCTTCAGCTAAGTAATAGCCCACTGCATGTTTGAGAACTCAAATCTGGGGACACTGAGCATCTGGTAAATCTGCCTAGTGGGTGGCATTTTTTTCTTAGCTGATATGACACAAATATGTTGGAATGAATCTGTGAGCATCAGATTGCCATGACCTCTGGTCTTGTAGTTCAACTAGATGTACTTTCAAAACAAACTACCTCAAATTGGGGTTGCAAGGGCTTTCTTAGGTTTCAGGTTTGATGTTTCCATGTCTTGTGTGGACACCTCCACACACACCATGAATCACGTCTATGTGACTGGTGAACCGTAGGCACTATAGTAACACAAATAAAATACTCAACTTTGCTGATTATGGCATAAATTGAGAGTGTTATGGGCCATCAGGATCAAAATGGACATGACAAACATGGGCAATTAGACATTCATATGAACTTTCTTTGACAACAAAAGATGGAACACAATGATGCAACATTAATTTGCTGCATGCTCCCAGCATCCTAGCCTGCAGTCACCCCTTGCCATTTGTACTTAGACAATATATAAATGTAGCACAGCTATTACCTAATGAGGTGCCATTCATCCAAAATGTTTCTGCTTCCCAGTCACTGCTGTAATTAACTATGTTGCAGTAGGGTACTAGCCTCTTCAGTCTGACCCGGAAAGAATAGCATTTCCTTGAATCAAAGCCTTGCTCTCCAACACTGCAACACTTAGAAGTTCTGGACTGAGAAGAAAGGCACATCATCATTAATTCTGGTTTTCAAGATGGTGCTTCAGAATACTACACCCAGTCATGGTCACAACTAGGATAAAGGATATGCCAACCCAAAACCTCAGAACTGAATTTTACCTACTCAGATTTTTGAGAAATTCTGTCCTTGACCAATTCTTCACTATTCATATCCATTCTTTATTGTCTGATATTGAGTTGGAGGTTGACAATCATTACTTAGCACAGTTACAGTTGCGTATTTACAATATGCAAAGACACTTCAATTCACAAAATATTTACCAGTTATATTTAAGAATGGAAAGCTTAAGTCAGTCAAATAATATTTGAAATACTTAACAGCTGACTTTAGAATAAATAAAAATTCTATTTCATCTCTTTTCTTTCATTATATTTTTTTTCTCTCTTCTTTTTTCTACTCTGCATTCTGTTTTTCTTCCAAAAGCTCTTCTATTCTGAATATATAACCTTTCCATAGATTGTTTTTATCTCTTTAGGTAACAAGATATAACTAAAAAGTAAATAATTTCTGGCATAACAACAATCCAGGCTCTTAAAAATCCAACTGTTTTCTTCTACCAGTAATATTTCAAAGTACAGGATAAGAGAACAATTTGAAAACAACTCTAATTTACATTCTCTGGCGATTCTACTTCCCTTCCAATGTTGATTAAAAATGTCATATCCAACTCACTTGCCACTGTTTGTCAAACTTGCTTTTGTATTGTAGCTCAAGTCTCAAGCATTTCACAGCTCTCTCTGGTTTATTACAGCTTACAGTAACAGTGTCCTCATTCCAGAAGAAGGTCACATTTTCTGGTCGACTGGGCTTTACTAAGAAGAGAGAAACAGATTTTGCTATAGTCTCTTAAAAAGAAGCATTTTGCAGCTAAAATTATTGCTACTCTTCCTTTGTCTTCATGCTTCGAAGTACTAAGTGAAGAGTACTAAGTGAACAAGGTGGTCTTTCTTCTTGGAGGATGCATTTTTGTAGCTTACCTGCTTACTAAACATCAAAATGGAGTTTGATATGGTGATACAGCTCACAGTTCAAGGTGCCACATTCAATGGCAGACACTATCTCTTGACAGGAATTTACTGCATGTACTCAAAGACCTATAGCCTCCTCATACCCCCCTGCAATCAAGAGGAAGAAAGAGACTTCCTCACTGAAAAAGGACTGACAAATTCAGTATCATAAAATCTACAAGATACACTTGTGCAGATGCTGAAATCTATGTGGGATACAGAAGAATATCTACAAAAAGCACTGGGTGCATGAAAACACTGGGTGCCTGTCTGTGCACAGCTGAATATACCCCTCACTATTCAGATGAGCCAAAAAGCGTGCAATGGTTTGATCTATGAAACCGGTAATCTTCAGTAGCAGAAAATAAAGAGGTGAGAAGAATGTTATCTGCTCTCTCAATCCTTCTAGTTGCTTTTTTGGTATTAAAAAAGTTCTGCCTTCCAAATTTAAAGACTGAAGTCCTATCCTTGGTATTTGTGGTTTGTTACCTAACCCTTCTGAAATTTGTTTTCTTATCAGTGCATATTTAATAGACAAAATTTGAGGATTAGGCTGCAGTTTTCCATAAGTTGTCAGATATTGGTAGAACTATGAGGCACAAAAGCATTCTCAAAGTTAGATACCATGACAGGTATTTATTCTATCCCTTTTGTTAAAACATTATTAAAAATGTTAATAATGCATTTGGATTTTTTCTAGATAATTCTACATTGTATATGTTCTGCGTTATTTTTATAAGAAAAAAGTTTTTCCACTTTAAATGCTGTAACAGTATGAAATTCTACACGATTTTCACAAACTAATCTCACAGTAGATGTAAAATATGTATTTGGGGGCAAGAAAAAACAGGATCATCTTCTTTCTACTAGTAGGAGGATGTCTTTTATTCTGTCAGACTCTACCACGGTGACTCAACTAATTTTGTTGACATCTGATGGTGTTTTTATGATATCCTCTTCAATAATAAGTTGATAGTAGTTTGCTGCCTTGCATCGCATGGAAGATGAAAAAAGAATAGAAAGTTGAAAATATGAGAACACACAGAGAGAACTAAGACAAGAAACTATCTAATCTTACTCATTTTCCTGATGCGAATACTGAACAGGCCTGGACTAGACTTGTCACACCCATATATTCTAGTATTTTCAATATGATTTTTAAACTGTGCTTTGGGACAAATCTAACTGTATCATCTCATTTAGCTGGAGCTACATACAGGTCTGCGTAACTGCTAGTGACCCCAAGGGATGAAAATCAATATGAAAAACTATAGTTTATTTTGCCACACATATTAAGAATATTTTATGCACCAGTATACCTGATTTCCTCTTGAACTATGGACAACTAGAGAATCAGTGAAGACACTAGGATTACAAAAGTAGTTGTGATTTACACACTTACTATAAAAATCAGATTTTAGTCTTTTAGAAAAAAGCTCTTCACTTCCATTGTTATTCCTGATAGAGATGGCAAGGGTGGGTCCTTCTGTCTTAAAAAGACATCCAGAATTATAATCTTGATCCAACAAATATGTGGGACATGGCTTCCAAATTTTGTGCTTGTTTTCATCAAATCTATGAATAAAAAAATATTGGTGAATGGAACACTCTTACCAGTTAACACAAGTTAATTCTTTTTGATTATTCTTTCATTTTCTTTCCTTTTTTTTTTCTGTCTTTCTTTTCCAAATGCTACTATCAAGGGAAGTCTGCACATGGAGCTCCTTGAAATAGCAGATTTCATAGTGGTGTGAGGGAATCCATTGCCCAAACCTCATTGACTTTCCAGGCCTGGATTTCTATGTAGTTTAAAATAATCAAGTTTCCTTCATTTTCTGAAAAAAAGAATGACTTGCTCAAACAGATGCTTTCATGAACCTGTTTCTAGGATTGTACTGTTAAAAGTTCTTTCATATATAGTACACTTAAAGGGAAGATCACGCTCTGTGACTGTCCTAAACAAAAACGTTAATTTTCTGATAGCTGTTAACGTTGCCAGTTAATAATAAAAACGTGCACATATGTGAAAAAAACACTTTCAATAGTGTAATTAGCATAAGCATTTATACAATGACAGGAAAGGGTCAAATCTTTCATTTGTCCGCTGTGACTGGCCATTCAGCAGGCTTATTGACTTGCACACTTCTGTAGCAGGTTGCAAAGATGAATAGGTTTCATGCCGGATGATACATAGATGTTAAAAACATTTTCAGGGATTGTTTGCAGAAGATTCCAATGGTCTCAAATATTTCAACCTACCAAAGTAAAAACTTTAAGAAAAGAAGAACAGGTATTATAAATACTCACGTATAAGAAAATGACACATTCTCTCCAGGAAACAGTTCTCTCGCTGCCCATGTAATCTGCATCTTCTCGTTATTGAAGTTGATTATTGTGGTGCTGATGTCATTTTTCCAACCTACTCATGACATTAACAGAGATTATGATTTCAGATGCTGTTTGTATGAGAAGCATCCCTTGACATTGGTAGGCAATCAGTATTTTAAAGATATGTACGCAATAGATTCAAATGACCATAAAATAAGAAGACATAAGAATATCTAAAATGCAAAGAAACAGAGTAAAATAACTTAGAGACATTGGCATTAGAATCTCAAAACAGCAAAAAGATAGCACGCATAGTTTATAGTGTTTGCATGGCCAAGTTTTGGTAGCAGGAGCTCTACTAGGGTAGTTTCTGTGAGAAGCTGCCAAAAGCTTCCCCTGTGTCTAGTAGAGCCAACAGCAGCCAGTTTCAAGATGAGCCTGGCTATGGCCAAGACTGAGTCCATCAGTGATGGTGGTAGTGCCTCTGGGATAATATATTTAAGAAGGGGGAAAAGAGTTACTTCCCAGGAGCAGCTGTACCCAGAGAGTAGAGCTAAAATGAGTGAAACTGCCCTGAAGACACCCAGGTCAGTGCAGAAGGACTGGAGATCCTTCTGCAGACCATAACGCAGACCATGGTGCAGACTGTGGCAAGGCAAGCTGTGCCATGCAACCATGGTGGTCCATAGTGGAGCAGATTTCACCCACAGCCTGTGAAAAGACCCATGCCACAGCAGAAGGATACCTGAAAAAGGCTGTGAACTCATGGGAAGACCATGCTGGAGCAGGCTCCTGACAGGAGCTGTGGACCAATGGAGAGAGGTGCCCACATTGCAGCAGGATCCTGGCAGGACTTGTGACCCTTTGGGGGACCCACACTGGAGCAGTCTGTTTCTGAAGGACTGCACCCATGGAGGGGACCCACACTGGAGCAGTTTGTGAAGGCTCACGTTGGAGAAGTTGACGGAGGACTGTCTGCCATGGAAGGAACTGCCTGATGAAGCAGGGTAAGAGTATGAGGAGTCCTCCCATACGGAGGAAGGTGCAGCAGAGGTGCTGTGTGTTGAACTGACCACAACCCCTATTACCCCATTCTGTTGTGTTGCTTGTGGGAAGGAGGGAGGGAATTCAGAAAAATAAAACCCAGGAAGGAGGGAGGGAATTCAGAAAAATAAAACCCAGGAAGAAGGGAGGGGTGGGAGAAGGTGTTTTAAGGTTTGACTTTATTTCTCATTACCCTACTTTAAATTGATTGGCAATAAGTTAATTTCCCTAATCAGGTCTGCTTTTTCCATAGCAGTTATTGAGTGATGCCTCCCTCTCCTAACCCCAGCTCACGAGCCTTTAGTGACGTTTTCCCTCCTCTTCCCAGCTGAGAAAGGGAGAGGTAGAGTGGCTTTGGTGGACACCTGGCATCCAACCAGGGTCAACCCACCACACGCAGCAACACCAGAGAGCACCCTATGGTCAGTCCTTGGACCAAAAGGTATAGGCTAGTTAAACGTACAAGGTACACATAGGGATTATATCTTGAAGGCAGCTTTCCCCCATAACAATTGCTAAACTTTTCCTACTAAGGAAAACTGTTTGAGAACTAACGCCACAGGGAGCCTCTGTGTAAACTGACATTTACTGTAAGAAAGCAGGGGCTAGTACCACAGGTCAAGACCCAAGGGAACCCAGAGCAGATCAGCACAAGTAGTTGTACTGTATAGTTTATCTATGTGGTTCTAGCCAATTCCATCTTACAGGTAAGCAAGATCATTTCATGTCCTCCAAATGGATGCAGGTATTATTTCTTGTAGTGACTGTCTCCTTGTGAGAGAGACACAGGTATTTTAATTCTGTGTCAATCAAGATTCTACAATCAGACATGGAAGACAAATCTGACATTGAAAAATGGAGAAACTAAGAAGACAGAAGGATTAGAAATCCATTCTATATTAAGAGGAAGGACAGATTATGTATTTTGCATTCTATAAGATGTGAAATGATATGTACTTGAATGAACAACAATGAAGAAAATGTATCTTGGATATCGGGAAAATAACACTTGAGGGTAAAATCTGCAGACTGATGTCTCAGACATGAAGTGTCTACCACTAAAATGGGCATGGTTTTAAATAAATTCTTAAATCAAACAAAAATTTCTTCAGTTTAATCTCAGAAGATGGCACTACATCTCTCCATGGAGCTATGTACATTCTTTCCTGCACTTGAGGAAAAGATTTCAAATGGCCCACATGCTAAGCAGAGGCACACTGCATGCCAGTAGGACAAAACAAAGTGTGGGTATTTGAGGGTCTTATCTTGGTCATAGCCAACTAATCCAGGCTGTACCAGAACCCTTACCAGGTGAAGTGGCAGCTCAGAACTCTTACTTGGACTTGGACTTGGACACCTGGGCAGCCTCACTGAAAAGCACAGCAGTGAATTTTCTGGTTTTTTTTGGAGTGTGGGCTCCACATGCAGTGTTTACCCATTGTTTTCTAGCTGTGAGGTTGCAGCAGTTGGCCTAGGATGTGAAAAATTGAATTGCATCAATTTCTAGTGTTAAGCAAGTGGTGTGGGTTGGGTTTACATTACAAGACTGGTCTCAGGTTGTTCAGTACTGTAGGGTTGCTAGTACCTGAAGTCTGAAGGGAATTGTAAAGAAAAGAGGTAACTTTACTGGTGAAAAGTAGGTGCTTGTAGATGGCAAAAGTTTAATAAAGATTTGGGAGGATCTTGCACAATTTACCATGAAAAAGTGCCTTCATTGCTCTAAGGTGTTCGGTCAATTTGATCACAAGGGCTGTACAGGTACAGAAAAAAAAGGAGGAAAAGGAAAAAGAGCATTTATAACCTAGGTAGGCAACACCACTAAAGAGAAGAAAGGAGAGGAAACGTGTGTTTTGAATACCTCCAGGAGTGGAATACTGCAATGATACGCAGCTTATGTTTCATTACTCCAATTTCAGTGTGGTAAAATCATATAGTACTGCTTAGTCCTACTGCATGAACTTTCTCTTACTGGGCCCTATAAATAACTCTTTTCTTTTTTTTTTTTTGTAAATTGTGTTTATAGTTAAAGTGATGGAATTAACACAGACAGCACTGGTTTGTTAACTGTGAGAGAGAGCACACAGAACTTGTTCATGATTTTATTTATTTCCTTAACACACCTGAGAAAAACAATGGTGCCGATATTTACGCTGAATTTGCCTCTCAGATAGGTGCTGTGTGCTTGGGAAGCTCCTTGACTATGTATCCCATAACTCTGATACCAACAGCAGAGAAAGCAAAGATTTTGGTAAAGTGGTAACCCTCTCTTCCCTCTCTGTGTAGGTCAAATCTTGAAGTCCTTTCTCAGGGTGCCATATTTTTCCTCAATTCTAATGCAAAAAGAACACAAGTATCAAAACCCAGAATCCCGTGAAGTTCCTTTAATGGGGTGTTTGATCTCTTCAAACTTGCAGTGAGTTAGTGTTTGGCTCTAAAGGTGAATAATAAGGAATCCAGAGAGATCACACAGAATTTCCCCGCACTAAGGAGCAGACATTCTATAAAACTTGAGGGTCTGATCTGACTGGTCTGTTGGAAGGAAACAAAAGTCACAACTGCATTCTGAACGTTGGACGATACTCATTATTCTCTTTTTCAGTCATAGTATGATGGCTTTCTACTTCTTAGAGGCTGCAATACAGAGTTGCACAGTAAATCCTGGTTTTGGCAATGTATATTTTTTGGATGACAGGGAAGAATATCAGTTTGGCTCCAGTCCTGCAGTGATATACTGATAGATTTAACTTTGCACACTATGAGTAGTCCACTTGACTTGAGCAGGATTACTCAGAGCACATCAGCTTAACATCACATATAAATCTTTCTAGGATCAGAACCTTACATATTATGAATTGAAGTTCTGTGTTTTTAACATTTAAATATAAGCTCCAGCAACTGCAGTTATTTATGTACTAAAATGGAAGCTAATACATTATGAAATACTTTAATAATAAATAGAACTACTTAATAGAAATAGAACAAGAATTGTAATAATCTAAATACATATTCTCTTTTGTGCTCTAGTTTTTAAGAACTTCATATGAAAACAGTTTTTAACACAATTAACTGACTGGGTAGGACAGAAAAGGCTTTACCAATCTTTCATTATTAAAGACTTCATTTCTAGAGCTCTAATCAGAGCAACATGCTACTGTGTTTTCTAATTTCATGTGTTTTGTAGCCTTTTTGAATGTAGTATGAATTGTGTTTTGTATAAATTTTCAGCAAACATTTTCATGTGTCTTTTCAACTTATGCATGTGTCACACAAAACACATTTCTACATGGAAAGGTGCAGAGCCCAAGTGAGATTTTAAAAGTTTGGATTTAGTTGGCATCAAGTCATCTGAGGATATGTACAGGTTACCTGAAGTAGGGTATTTCCTTCATGATGATCTTTCTTTTGTCTTTAACTGAAAGGTGGTTAGTTTCATTTTCTTCTCCTTTTTTTTTTTTTTTTTTACTTTTTTGAAGCATCTCTACACCTATACTTCTGGAGTTAGAGTCATTCATAAATTTGCTTAATGGAAAGAGACAGAGAGAAATATAATGAAATTTTATTAATCCACCTTCACCACCATAGATGTTTCCCAGTCAATGTGCCAGCAGTTCCTTGGTAACCGTAATTATTTAAAACATTATTCTATTCATGACCCTATAGGTACACAATAGACCAAACTAACACATTCATCATTATTCATTGTATTATGATAATGAGTAGACGGAAAGGTCAAAAATATTATGAATAGACAGTCCCTGGACTAATGAGGTGTGGCAGCAACTTTGTGTCTGAGGATGGCCTGCAAGTTTGGCTAGGTATGCAGCATGCTGCAGTGGTGTAGCACACATACCAGTGCTCTGCAGCATGAGCTTCAGGAAGAAGTATCCAAGTCCATGTCTTTGGTAAAACCAGACAGGGACTGGTAGGGCTCCACAAAAGATTTTAACCTCACAAGCACTTCTGGGCTCTTCTCCAGACAGAGAGGTGTGGAAAAATACCACTATGGTGCTTGGAGGAAGTACTTTTACAGGGGAAAAAAAGAAATATCCTTGAGCAAAAAAGTATGCAGACACAACCATGAGCAAGAATATGAGCAAGTACATTCCACCTCCAAGCCACTTTTCACAGTTTATTACTAAGAAAAAGTACTGTTGAAGGGGAGCATAGTAAAAAGGTCAAATGCCATGGAACGGAACAAAAAAGAGGAGAATAAGGAGGGGCAGAATGTTAATCTGCAAAGATAACAGAATGGAACATGCATGTACTGGAACATTGCAACCTCACTGAAGCACAACAAAGAAGAAAACCACTTTTGATTTCCTAACACTGATGAAACTTGATAAGTAACCACATGTTGAACTTACACGTATTGGAGCACACTGTATAGAAACTACTGGAGAGCAAGACCTAGATCTGAGCCTACAGTCTTTGGTTACCCTTAGTACTACTGGTCTATCAGAACAGATCCATTTTATTGGTAGGAACACATGCAAGTCAAATTGCAATTCTTTGTACTGGTCTATCAGACCAGATTCATTTTATAATTTGAACACATGAAAGGCAAAGAGCAACTCTTGGCACACATGACTATTGACTTAAATGCGCAGGACAGACTGAAAAGAAAGCACCTTTTCAAGAAAAGGAAAAAGACATCAAGAGTGTTTTCTATAAACATTTTGAGATAAGGCATAACCTTTACAGCATACAACCTACATGCTTACAACCCATCAAACTGTGTGTTTTTTTCTTTCAGAAGACAGATGACTATTGCTAGGTATGACAACACTTTATATCCAACAAGCATCAAAACTGTAATTTTCAACATTTGTTCCACAAAGTCATTCCACCAGTACAACATGGATGTGGGTGGTTGCCATCTCAGGACAGCAAAGAGTCATGTCCTGTCACAGGAAAGCCACTGACTCACCGGGGAAATTAACACTGAAGAATCAGGTGGTGTTGCATTGCCAGAAACAGTACTTAACTGTACATAGAGCAGAACAAAGGGCTGACTATAGGTTGATAAGATGAAGACTTAAATTTAAAGTATTTCTTCATAAAACGAATGACAGGGAACTTGTGAAAAATTAACGTGAGTGAATATTATATTATCAGTCTATGTGTTGGGCTTTATGATTTCTGTAATAATACATTTATCTTTGGCAAACAGTAAATAATGGCATTGCACACAAGCATATGCAATATTTAGATGTTCAATATTTTTATTAATTTAGTGCTTAATTATTTTTTTTCTTGATGCTTTCTCAAGCACAATATATTGCTGGATATTTTCCCAGTTCATTAATTATTCCAGAATACTAACTGACACTCATACTTAGAATCTGTTTTACCCATCTTTGGTCTATGTGAAAGCTAGATTTTTTGACAGTCTATTTTGTCAAATAATGCTTTTGACAGTAAGCTGTGTTACTTAAAGAACAGACACAAGTTTAGCATGCTTTGCCTTGATTTTTAATTAGAAAACTTCTTAGAAATCTGCCATTATCATCATTGTTATTGGGATTTTCTAAGAGTCTACTTTCATCTATTTCTGCTGGATATCAATTTCTGTTTGGTGGATTCTTTTCACTAAATCAATTGCTTAATATTGTAACACATGAGGTAAAGTATGCACAGAAATATTTCTAACTAATATAGCAATTTCTTAAATAAATATCTGGGGATTTAAACTTACCAGGAGATTGTGACTGAGAAGCCACCAGGTTGCCCAGTGCGAAGAGCATTGAGCATGCTTGCAAGATGAGTCTCATGGTTGGAATTACACAACAGATGGTGAAGAGATGAGTAATCTCTGGATTTTACTATTTGATTACTTTATACCAGAGGCTGAAGGGAACTAGAGGAAATGACTGCAGGAAATAAAACAATGACATATCTCTAGCTATAAACAAATCAAAAGTGTAGGACTTTGAAATGCACACCTTGTAAGTACTACATTAAAAAAAAAACAATTTCTCAGAATATGACTATCTCTCTTATCTTTTTATTACCTTGCTTTATCTTTTCACAGCTGTATCAGTTAGTGGTGAGCCCTGATCCAATTGAGGATCAAGTAGCTGTACATAGCTGTGATCACATCATTTCATGGATGAGGCACTGACCTCAAAGTGCCCAGTGACTAAGGGTAGGAGAGGTACAAACAGCCTGCCTCCCCACTTACAGATCAGTTATTCCTGCTAGCAGGTGTTTATACTGTCACTCCACATGCCTAGTGCACTTCGGTTGGCTTGAATAACTTCTTCCCCTAAATCAGAGGCAGAAGTTGAAGGTCCTCTTGTGACAGAAAGAGATGAGCTCCTAGGGGTAGGCAGGCTGTTATGTAAGAGGAAACACTAGGATGAATTTACTCCTATGTTACCTGGACACATATATGCTGATGTAGCTTCTAAATATATACATATGCATAACATTATATAGATATCTATGTACATATATATGCACACTATACATATACACACACACTATACCTGTACCTTATACGGCCATATACCTAAAATTATACATTGGAAGTGGGAATAGGAGAGTAGTTTGTCTGCCACATATGGTACTAGGTAGGGAGCTGGATTACGGCTGGAAATACACTCAAATGTGCTGCCATGATTTCTGTTTAGGCTTATTTTCATTCCTCTCAGAGCCTTCCCGAACATGTTCACTGGCCTTTTTAATCCAAAAGTACTGTTTGCCAGAAGAAACCAGTACCAGCTTTGTCACACCATCAAAGTCTCCAACCAGGTACTGTGATACCAGTTTTGATCTGGCTGCTTACTTTTCTTGGGCTGGCTACTTTCATTGCCTTACCCATTGCATGTCCCAGGAAGACCTTGTATTCAAATCTCAGTGACTCTTGGAAACACCAGCATAACTGACACTCATACAGTAGCTGTCAAGCCCCTGTTTTGATCGGGTTCCTCTGGGGGGGGGGGCATTAATTCCTGTAACTAAAATAACAAATTCTACAGAACTGAAATACTAAACTAGGTTGTAGGCAATAGTTAATGGAAAACTGAAATTGCTCACAGTTTCCACAGTCAGCATTGCAGAAGCCAGTGAGATAAGCAAAAGCAGACCTCCAAAGTACTCTGGTTCCCCACGACATGGTAACTCCCACATGTCCCCATCTGAGTTAAAAATACAGAACATGCGTTGCCTTTCCTTCCAGAACCTATATCTTGAGTGTGAGGGAACTACATTTGTCTTGGTCTGCTTTTTTTACAGGTAAAACTCCCTGGACTGCAGACCTCTTAAAACAGTTCATTCTTTGGGGAAAAACAGTGTGGGGAGACATCAGGTAAAGAAAAGATCTCTAAAATACCTTCTTGTTTATAATTGTTCATATTTTGAGACACTGCACATAAAACAAGGCCTAATTCTCAAGTGACAAAAGTGCATTTTTACTGATCATTTCCCCCTGTCAGGCATTTTGGTACCTCAAGTAATTGTCCTTCCCACCAATCTCTACTTATACTAAGGGCCTCTTAAAGTAAAAAAGAGTTATCCCTTTTTCTACTGAAACAAAACCCAGGGCTGAGGTCCTGGTGAGTCAAAAACAACTGGGTAAAACAAACTGCTTGCATAAAGCTGTAGCACTATTGAGCTATTTTTTTATTTGAGGTCTTTTTCTGCCTGCCTGCCTACAAGAATGTAAATGATTAATTTGCCATCAGCCCCTGGGTCATTGCTTCCATGAGGTCAAGGGCAGAGCATTGTCACAGCCTGCCCTCTCTGCAGTGCTCACACACAGTGGAGTATTGGCATGCTTGGCCTGAGAAAACAAGATCCATGTTAATATCACAATTTTGTGCAGGAATAGGGAATGCAAAGAGAGAAGGTAAGTTGAATACCTGGAGCACCGTGTTGAGCTCTGGGGCCCACAACACAAGAGTGATGTGGACTTACTCGAGTGAGTCCAGAGGAGGCCATGAAGATGATCAGTGAGCTGCAACACCTCTCCAGTGAGCGCAGGCTGAGAGAGTTGCTGTTCAGCCTGGAGAAGAGAAGGCTGAAGGGATACCTTATAGCAGTCTTTCAGTACCTAAAGGGGGCCTACAAGAAACCTAGAGGAGGGCTTTTTACAAGGATGTGTAGTCACAGGACAAGGGGGAATGGCTTTAAAGGAGAGTAGATTTAGGTTGGACATTAGGAAGAAGTTCCTCATTGTGAGGGTGGTGAAGCACTGCACAGGTTGCACAGAGAAGCTGTGACTGCCTCATCGCTGGCAATGCTCAAGGACAGGATGGATGGGGCTTTGAGCAACCTGGTCTAATGGAAAGTGTCCCTTCCTATAGCGGGGGGGGGGGGGGGGGGGG
>JASSUY010030638.1:950-13546 GCA_032466535.1 Forpus xanthops | reverse complement strand
CCCCCCCCCCCCCCCCCCCCCCCCCCCCCCCCCCCCCCCCCCCCCCCCCCCCCCCCCCCCCCAGAACTGGATGATCTGTAAGGTCCCTTCCAACCCAAACCATTCTGAGATTCTATGAAAATTAGCAGACAAGGCTTGTGGTTTTGACTGCCAGTACAGAATACTCTTAACATGATACCCAGAGGACGGAGACAATACAAGTAAAGCATGCAAATCTAAAGAGGCTCTTTTGATTTCTTTTGTACTTTGGATCAAACCACACAAGCAGCTCTTGGTCCTCTGCCAGCTCCTCCACCCATGCCAGCAGCTCTCAGAGATGGCTTCACATGCCAGCTGCAAACCCTTGCACCCTTACTGACTTATCTTCCTTCCTCTCTTTTTATTCCCCTATTATTTCATCAGCGGTGTAAAATAGGTCTTTGATCACAAGATAGTTCAACAAAGTAAATTGTCTCAGTTTATTTTTTCTTTTGCTTAAAACCTAATCAACTTGAGTAACTTGCATTTAATGTTATTTACTCACAGCCTTGGTAACAGACTCCATGAACAGCCCCACAGGCTGGCTGAGCATGATTTCATCTATTTGGAAATAGTTTCCAGGTTTGGTTGCTCCATCACCGTCCCAGGGATTGAGGTGAGGCTGACCAGCCTGTAGCTCCCTGATACTCCTTCTTTTCCTTTTTGAAGATAGGAATGATGTTTGTTTTCTTCCAATTCTTAGAAATCTCTCCCATCTGCCACCTTTGTCAGCATTCATGAATGCATTCTATACAGGCCAATGTATTTATGTGTGTCCAGTTTGTCAAAGAGTAAACTGGGTTCCAGTCTGCTAAAAATGAGTTTTCTTTGCTCTAGACATTCCTTCTGGTCTCAGGGACCTGGGATTTCTGAAAGCTGGTGTTGCTGGTAAAAACTGAATTGAAGATTGAGTGCCTCAGCACTTTCTATGTCATTTGTTACAAAGTCCCCTGCTTAATTCAGCAATATCATTCCTTAGTCTTTGTTCCTGCAAGGTCAAAAAACATCTTTATACCTCTAGGTCCTCTGCTCTTGCTTTCACGCCTTGTACACTTCCTTTTCATGTCTAATTTCAGATAGGAGCTGCTTATTCATCTATGCAGACCTCCTGCAATCTTTGTTTGTTTTTTTTTCCTCTCCATCACTTTCCTGTCATTCATAAAGAAGTTTGGAACAGGCCAAGCCATGGTGATACAAGGAACGACCAACAAGTGACACTTTTTGAAGTGATTACACAAAAGCATGAATTTAAGAATGCCAGGGACTATTGAGGATTAATTCTCTAAGCTTTGCCTATTGGTTGCATATAAGCTGCAAAAGTACAGTAGATGTCTTTACACATGCACTTTGCAGCACATTACAAAAGGGAATCAGTCTCTCCTGTCACAACAACAGGCTGCACTGACTTAAGTTGAATAAGCTAATTTGTCATGGAGTGATGAGACTCACTGTTTTCTAAAAATGGGTCATTGTTCTCTCTATCCCACCCACTCCAAGCACACCAAAATCACTTCTTGTTAATGTTAAAAATTAAAAGGAATCATCACTTCAAAAAAGATATTACCTTTGCTATTTTGTGGCCTGTGTGTGAAGCCTTTTACCAAGTCTGTGAGAAGGTTATCTACAAGACAAATATTGAGTTCTGACTTCTTATGTACAAAATACCAGTGAATTTTATCCAAAAATATTCAACTGACAATGTGGACATATTCAGCATCTAAAGTTCAACAAACAGCTATTTCTTTCTCTAGACAGATCAACAACAATTATACCCATGCAACTTGACTATCTTAAATTGGCAGGCTGATCTCTGCTCTGCAGGAATTTGCCCTAGAGTAAGAAAGTAGTGATTGTTCTAGATGAAGCAAAGATGATATAATAATACAGTGCCAATTTCAATAAATTAGGAGGAGCAGGATACATCTCTGGGCTTTTCTTCTGAACATATCTTACTCTTTTTTTCCTTAAGAATCCCATTCAAATGGGTTTTCAGTAAATGCAACTTGTTCCTGGAGTATTTAATTTGCCTCAAGCAAGATTTTATAGGCAAGGTACTGACTTGGTCACATACCATGACTCAGCGTGTGCTGATATCCTGTGTGCTTAATGGTGAACAAACAATCAACACTCAAAACTTTACTTTCAAAAAGCATAGTGTTTCATTGTTTGTATGTAGGAACTTCACTTTCATTAATCTATTGCCTCTATTTTTCACTGACAAACAAAAGCAGATGCAGCAGCCATACTTAAAGGGAGTCTACAAGAAATCTGGAGAGGGACTCTTTATTAGGGATGTAGTGATAAGTTTTAAACTGAAAGAGAGGAAATTTAGTTTAGATATTAGGGAGATGTTCTTCACTATGAGTGCAGTGAGGCATTGGAACATGTTGCCCTCGGGAGTTGTGGCTGCCCCACCCCTGGCAGTGTTCAAGACCAGGTTGGATGGAACTTTGAGTAACCTGGTCTAGTGAAAGGTACTCCTGCCCACAGCAGGGGGGTTGGAACCAGGTGATCATTAAGGTCCCTTCCAGCCTAAACCATGCTGTGATTCTGTGATTAACTTGTGTGCGTATGCAAGAACATTACTTTTCTAGCTTTAAGATGTAAGTAAGCTTAATTACAGGTCACATGATTACATTGCTGAATTTTATTACTAAAAAAGACTGAAAGTTTCCTGCTGCTTTGCATTGGTTTTCATATCATTACAATCTGTCCAGCAATATTTATTTTCTGAACTTACTGGAGACTGAGCTTTCATTCATTCTCAGACGTTGCCCAGTAACTAGTAGTAACCACAATAGGCAAGCATTCAAAACTGAATTCACTAAAAATACTACAGAGAACAGTATGGAAAAGGCTGATCTGCAGCCATTTGTACCAGTGCCATTCTCATTCAGCGCTCTTTTATACCTGCCTGGTACCCAACTGCCACCAGTGACAGTAACTGTACCAAGGGAAGGCCAACATTAAACCAGACTCCATATGTACTGCAAAAGTAGGTAAAGCTGTCTCACACAAAATTATTTCAAAAGGTCATTATTAGAGTTCCAAGGAGGAGCATCCTGAAGTCAGAATAAAGAGTGATGTATAGGCGAAACCTTTATTCCACTCATTTTGTCTAGTGACTGCATAAAACTTAACCAGATAAAGGTGAGAGCAGAGAGCAGAAAGAAGCTGCTTTTTTAATGGGTCACACCTGGATCATAAAGGAGTCTTTTGTGTCTTGGGCCCTGTTTGATATGTGAAAGAATGTGGAAGGTATATGCTGAATGAATCTGTGTGCTGCAGATAAGGATAGACACATCCTGAGTAGGGCATTTGTTTGCACATTGGAAGTTCTTCACTTTGATAAGGTCTGCTACTGATACTAACAGCCCTTTTATAAATTTCAAGTTGTTACATAAAAGAATAAGCATGCTTGGCCATTGCAAAGAAATGTGTCAACAGAAATACTTGAATGCCAGTAAAAATATTAGTCATTAAAAAAAAAAACAGAATAGAACAGAATAGCAATAGAATAGGAATAGAAATACAATATTTCAGTTGGAAGAGACCTACAAGTCCTACATCTAGTCCAACAGCCTGACCAGTTTAGGGCTGACCACAGATTGAAACATATTATTAAGGTCATTGTCCAAATGCCTCTTAAACACTGGTAGTCTTGTGTATCCACTTCTCTAGGAAGTCTGTTCTAGTGTTTGACCAATGTCTGTAAATAAATGTTTGACAATGTCAAAAGTAATATTTTGGCTAAAATTAAGCACTGTTTAAAAATATCAGACACAAACAAGCACTCAACATAACATAAAATTAAGAATGAAAAATTCAAATTATAGAGTACTGAAACATTACCAAAGAAACAAAACACTTTTAATGGGTAGTATACAATAATATACAAACCTTGCAATAAAGAAGAGTTTACTTGTTTCATGTAGAAAGTCTCTTTATTATTCCATTCACAAGTGCATGTTTAATTTTTTAGCATATCTGTTAAATTTCATCCTTGCCATATGTACCCTTAAAAGCACTTGTAATACATACTATGTTTTTTGTTCTTAGCATTTTCTGGGGCAGAGAATAACAGAATTATAAATTCACAGACACAACTGAACCCATTTCTCTTTTTGGGACATCCTCCATTTTTTGTGCTTTTTTCATCAAATGGAAACCAGACAGTCACCTAGTTTTCTATTCTCTTTCTCTTTTCCCATGTACTTACGTTTACGTTACATGTGGAGCCCTTCAACTGAAAGTCAAAGTATGGCCCTACTCCTACGTCTAAACTGAAAATATGGTAAAGCAAATTTTGCCGTGTGTTGTAAGCAATCTATAGAAGGTGGAGGAGCAGTTGTGTACAAGTGCATCTGTAATGATCTTTTGATTACACAGCCCTCAAGATTCTGTATGATTAAATCCTTAAGATTCTAATAATATACTTTAATAATAATAGTTAAAACTGTGTAATTATGTAATTACAGAATTCCAGTCCAGTAATGATAGGAAAGATCAATTCTGTTACTGTTAGTTGCTCCTCTTTGAATAAGTCTGCTTCTTTCATCTTCCACCATTGAGTTTTTGGACCTATTTTTTAAATTTTTAATCCTCTGGCACATTCTTTTGCAAAATATTCAACACAGCTTCTCTTGATCTTTCTTAGTAAAAGGCAGAGCTCCTGTCATCCTGGAACAATCTTGCATTTCAGGCAAGTGGCTTTATTCTCATTTCCTAAAATGATATACATCAACACATACACGGAACTAGATGATCTTTAAGGTTTCTTCCAACCTAACCATTTTATGATTCCATATGGGACAAAGGTCTGACTTATTAAAGAATATATCAGCAATAATAGGTAGGAACTTATGGCAGATTACATGGTAGAAGAGGAAACCTACATACTAATTTTCAGCCTGGAAGAAAACATGTTTTACTAAAATGAGTTATCTAACCAAACCAAACCAAACAAACAAACAAAAAAACCCAAACCACTCAACCAAACAAAAATACCCAACAATAAAACAAAAGAGAAAATAAGCATCCTCAAACTAGTCACTGGTATCTCTACTGTCCAAAAGAACAAGTAATGGAGCCAATACAAAACCAATAATCTTTCCTTTTCCCACCAGAAAGCTATTTTATCCTCTGTATCTCATTTCTCCCCAAGTCCTTACCTGCTGCTTGCAGCAGGCAGGAGACCACACCAGCAGCACATCAGGGCATTACTTCAACATTCAGAGTTCAAACTAATTTGGAATGCATCCAAGAACACACACAAGGCAAAATAGTGAAACTCCTCCTAGAAATAGCAAGATTTCTAAGAACAAAGAAGATCTTAAGTTAAATAACCATCTTGAGACTGGATCATAGACTCTTCTGTAAGTTACTCTCCACCTGGGGCTGCACTTCTGAAATCCTAGTCTGTCTTCCAAGTAGTAAGAGAAATAATATTGTTTCTGAAAATAAACTTCTATATCCAATGCATAAGGAAACTGTTCAATGACCTATTTATTGCAGAGATTCGTAATTATCATTGCCACAGTTTCATCTTCTGGTGCCCATAAGAACATTCAGTTCTCATTTAGTGAGTTCATATATAGTGTAACTTCAACTGAAGTTATTAGAAAAGAGAAGGGGATCAAAGAGTAAGATTTGGTCTTGTTTTGCTTCTGTGTTTGTAGATAATAGATACTCATGCCAAGATGCAATGTGAAGGATGAGCCTGCCAGGAAAACATGTTGAAAGCCAAGAGGGTTTTACCTGCGATATGCACATCATCACTAGGGCACAAAGAAGAGGTGCATAAGATGAGCATTGGACGGGTGCTGATTTCATGCTGATGTTCTCACTAGGTGTTGCAGGATCCTATGCATACTGATGAGACCCAAATGGTCAGGAAACTCCACAAAATGCACCCTGGAATTTCCATCTGGTTTCCCTCCCCCTCCTCCCTCCACTGCTGCAGACATTGATCAAGAGGAGATAAGGATTTAGCTTAAGAGCTCTTCCGGAGAAGTATTTGTACATGCAAATGTATAGAAGATACAAAAACTAAGATAACTTCAAGAATGATTTTTTCCATACTACTTTTAACTTCTTACAAATGTAGTTGCTTTCATGCCTAATGACAAAATGCAGTTGCTGAATTTTTCTGCTGGTGAATGACAAATTTGACATTCAAAATCAAGTTAGATTAATGAAATAGCTGCTTTGTTGCTCACAATCATTTGTTTTTTTTTATTCCTTCTGTAACTTCTGTGGTGCCAATGGTGTGAGCTACAGCATAAGCAAAACCAACACTTAAAACCAGCTAGAAGTTAATTTCAAGAAGTTGGGCTCCAGTTACAACATGTATTGACTTAGAAAATCAAGCCCCACCAGGTTTTACTCACTGCTGATATTACATTCTGTTGGTGTTTCAGCAGCTTGCGAGTGGAGGGTGTGCTGAAACAGGCTAAATGTTTCCCAGTTACTGTCTGTGCTCAACTGTTAATAGCAAACGCCTGTGGTACCTGGAACCAAGCACACTAAAAAAAAATAAAATCAACTAAGCTGTGCAAAATAATGCCAGACTGAGTAGTCAGTACCCTCAACAAGATGACTGCAGATTCTTATCTTTGGAAAGCATTTGAATCCTTGCCTCAGGTATTTGTTTTGAAAGATGCAGGTACCACTCTTATTCATCAGGCAGTTTATTGCACTGGCTTTTGTCAGTATTTCTTCACAAAAATATTCTGTCTAAAAATTACAGCATGCTAATGATTTCATTCTTATGAAACTACTGAGCAAGGACTTCCAGAAACAGATTTTATTTTCAGAAGTGGAACTGATCTCTGTTGGTACAACTTCTTGAGAATTTTTATTTAATTTCTCAAACCACTATATTTCTTCCACATGGAATTTGACTAAGAATCAGCATTTTTCACTTCTAACATGCCTAAATTTAATCACAGGAAGATCTGCAAAGCTGGTACTTGGAACTGAGCCTTGTGGACTTGTGATGAACTGAATAGTTCATTCTCATTTTCATAACAGATTAAATCGCTCATGAATCAACTGAATTTGCTGCTCCTGAAAACTCCCACGTTCCACCATTGTTGTTTACACTGTTCTAAAAATATTACAGGCTACTGTGATTATTTGAATATATTTAAATGTTCTTGAGTTTAAATCTTGCACAAAATCTGATACATCAATGGTATTTTGAGCAGTCTTCCTTTGACCTTGAAGTCAGGTATTCATTTAATTTAAATTAAGATTAAAATCAACATAGAATTTAGGTCAGTTACAGGGCAGTACAAGAGTCAGAATACTAGGGCAGGGGACCACGAAAGGGAAACATGCAGGGAAAAGAATCTCCTTATGCTGATGTTGCTACCAGGAGAAAAAATACACTGCAGTTATCGTGGTGGATTTGTACCCCTTGTTAAATCAGGGAAATACAAACAAATCCTTTCATGCAACTAGCACCTTCACTGCACAAGTAGCATTTGCTAGAGATAACAGTAGTCCTTAATTTTCCATGACTTGAAACACTGATGGGTTTTTTCAGTACAATTTTGGGAAGGGGAGTTGAATCATACTGAAACTTTGAAGGACCCTGAGAAGAGCTATAGATTAGCTGTAAAAGTTTATGATTTTTATCAGGCAAAGTTTTGCTTCTAAGATTATTACTTGCAATAAGCAGCAAGCAGGGAGCAGAGATCTTGCAGGCCAAAATGACACCTACAGCCTCTCATCTGAAAAGAGAGAAAAACAAGGCATTTAAGATTTGTGCTTGCTCTAGGAGGATCATATTATTTTCTTTACTTCTCCCTGTTCTGTAATAGGTGTCAGCTATTTTGAATGTACCCTCCAGAATAGGTATATTTATGCTTTAACTTAACCTGCATTTAATGAAAGGTGATTTCAGTCCTACTAACTACAAGTGCTTCTCATGCAAATATGCTGTGATTCTTAAAATGAGCAAATAAGGCATCCTAGCAAGTGCCCACTCTCTGAAGCAGTGCTCAAGGCTGTCCTAAGGAGGAGCAGAGGATTTTCTTTAGAACAGGCTGGTGTGAGAGCTGTCATTGCAAGGATCAGGAGAAATCATATTTTCAATCATGAGCAACAGCCTCCAGCATTTGGCAAGTTAAATGGAAGCAGGTTGGACTCTGATGGGTATTTTGATAAATGAGAAAATGCTTCAGCCTTTGCTTATTGAAAATATTAGGCCTCTTTGAACATACATGTAAGAATATAAGCACCATTTAGCTGACACAGGTGGATACAGGAGTTCTATCCCTCTCGTTGTTCACAAACTTTTACATAGCCGATTACAGAACAGTGAGCTAAGGAAAATAAATATAAGTAAACAAATACAAGTAAATGCACAAAATTGAAGACTGGAACCATGGAAGTTGAATATTTTTAAAGGTGAGCGGAAAAGATTATAGATTTAAAAACTTATGTCTCTGTTTTGCATTGGGGTTTCAAATGTCTTCCAAACTACACTCATGATTTCACACATAATCAGTGTGACATGAAATTACAGTGACTGCTGATGCAAATGAAGTAATTGTGCATGCCAATTATGTGTTACATGCCTGTTGCCTTGTTTGAATAAGCAATTACTGAATTTATAGAGACAAGCATGTTAACTAGGAATGCATATTAGGCACATAATTACCACCACTTAATTCAGGAAATCAGGCAAAGTAGAATTTATCTGGGAGATCAGTTATGAATCTTGGCATTTTTCCTAGGCATAAAATTCTAGTTTCATAATTTGAATTTCTTACATTTATACCAGCTTATGTCCCAAAGTGATTTAGAAAATTAAATAAGCTCAGCAAAATCAGACACATGTCTAGACAAGCATAGAAATGGTCATTTTGATTATTTTGGCACTCTTCAAGCTTTGCCTGCAAATTTGAGGACTCAGCGTTATTTGTGGAGAGCTGTTAATTTTCTACCGAACTTCAGTTGCCCACTGAGAGATTAAGCAATCTCACACTCTGTAGGGCAAAGGAGGGAGAGGACAGCCAACACCCTGAAACTGAAATTTTAGCCAAAGCAATGCCTGGTATTTTCTGCCCTCGGATGTTTGGCAGCCTTTTATTGCCAAGTTGCGTTTTTGTGCCTGATCTGAGAGGTGCTGTCAGCCAGTTCCACAACGTCACCCACAGAGTTGTGATTAATCCTGGATGAACCAGCATCTTGACCAGTGTCTGGTCTGCATGGATTCACCAGTTACATTTCTAATTCTCAAAATGGCATAAATATGTAAAACCTCAATTCTGTTATAAGATCTGCTGCAAATGAAGTCGCAGTATGCATTTGTCAATTTGAAAAGCAAAAGCTTGTATTTAATTGTTCCTGGTTCTGGCTTTGTCTATAGTCCCAGTGCTAATCAGGCATTGATAAATCTTAAACATGGATGTCAGTACAGAAAGAAGGTCAGAACAACTTATTTTATAACTTTATAACCTATGTATATTTCATATTTTATAAAATAGTTATAATTGTTTCAAATTACAGAGTAGATATTTTTTATTTATAAGTCTGATAAAATCAATAATTTAGTGGTCTTTAAAGAACTCTCAAATGAATGCCACACCACTGGCAGGATTCTTTCAGACCCGATCTCACAAATTTGTTTCTTTCCCACTGAGAATTTATCATTCCTTTTAATTGAACTGCTAGCATTTGTAAGGCAATGTGTGCAAGAGAGGAGGATGACTTATGTATTTAGGAAACTGCCTGGAAGTCCTTATTAGACCTGAATTATTTGGGCTATTTGAAGTTTATATTTTTTTGTTTCTAAAACCAAGAGAATATGTTGGCAAAAAACTAACTCCCTGGAATATAGAACCATAGAATCTTAGAATGGTTTGGGTTGGAAGGTACCTTAAAGATCATCAAGTTCCACCCCCACTGCCACAAACACCTTCCACTGGACCAGGTTGTTTGTATATCTGACAAGGAGGAAGGTTTTGGGATCAATCCTTTAGCCTCCATGGAAATCTCAGCAGAGGATTTCTGAAATATATCACCTAAGTTGTCCTTCTTTCTGCCCCTGGTGTTAACAGTGTGTACTCCACTTTTCAGTACTTGAGATTCATGTTGCGTAATTATATTTGGAATTCCTGTGTGCACCCAAAGATGTGGAAGCAATCTAATTCTCTCTTTAAATCCAAAACAAAGCCAATGAAAACTAAGCAAAATGAAACTCCCCTAAGCCACTTTCCCCTCCCCTCCCCTATACCCCAAGGAAAATACACTGGGACTGATTAACTAAAAACATAATTTAATCTCTATGTAAACTGAAGGAAACAAAAAGTCACTCTGACTTACCATAGCTTCAGAAACCATTCTGAATTTCTTCAGTGGTCAATTTAGTTTTTTTATTCATGTTCATGCTTGACATTGATTCCCTTTCTTTATGACAAGGTTTAAGACCTTATCACTTGTCTCTGGTAGATCTCTACAATTTTCTGATGAATGTATTTACGTTAAACCCATAGCAATTGTTTCCAGCCTTAGTGCAGCCTTAGGATTACTTCATCCACTTCAGATTTGTAAAAGGTTTGTGTGCAGATTCTCTGCATTTTTCCCTGGTTTTGAGTTGGTTTCATAAAATACAATGTCTTTCCTGACAAACCTTGTGTCATTTCGTAGACATACCAAAGCTTTGTTAAGATCAAAGTATTCTTGTAAAACATGACAGCATGAAAGAAATTATTATTTTTTGTGTGTAGCAGCCATTTTTGTTACTTTTCTGGTGGAAAAATTGCAAATGAAATCTAAAAATGTTTTTTGTCTTTTTGACAACATTTTGCACTGGTATGTTTTTCTCAAAGACAGAATTGTTTTAAATGTGAAGGATTTTATTTCAAGTAAATATTCTGAATGTTTGAAAATTACCACTCTGATAAGTGCATAAATATTATATACTGGATTTTGTTTTGTCATTTGACAGTTTTTCCAGACTGGGTTTTGATTGGAGAAGGTTTAGGCATCTATATTTACCCAGAAGTGTTGCCTTCATTGAAAAAATGCAAGGATTACACATAAACATATGCCTCTTGCTTGATGAAGGGCTCTGGTTAGTGCTATGTATTTTTTTATAGTCATATATTTTAACTAGTTTGAAATTATTAAAAATTATTATTTAAAAAATAAAGTTGCAAAATTACTACTTAGTAAAACTTACACTTTTCAGTGTCTTGAGGTTTCACAAACCCCAGATTTCTCTTTTACATTCTACCAGTTAATGAGGAATTATGTTGATTCATGTCAGTCTTGTGGTGTTTTACAGCTTCTTTCATCTGTTCTCAAGTGAACCCATATATGTAAAAGTTTATGAACATAAAATTGCAAAGGAAGTTAACTTCACTCATTCATTATTCTGGTTTGAGTTTTGAACAAAAAAAAAAAACCCAACCAACTGTAACCTGAACTATTTGCCTGTTTGTTTCAGCCCATGATAGCAAAATTCAACTTCTTCATAAGATGAAAAATGTGATGAAAGTTGAACACCAGATTTTTCTTACACATATTTTTCTTTCCATTGCCATAAAAAATGATAGTAATCTTACATGTGGGTTTTTTAAGTCTACAGTAGAATTCAATATTTGTATTTTATGCCTTTTTTAATTATTCCTTTTTTTTCACATATTTTGTTTAATAAGATTTCACCTCTTTTTTTTTTCTTTCCCATCTTGATTAAAGATAAATTTCTAGTACAGAGGAAACTACCAGTCATGCCTTATTAAGGATTCCCATGTCATGCTCATCCATCTGAAATCTTAGGGTCTCCCTAAAAATGATGCTCTCTCAACCGTCAACAGAAACAGACAATGTTGGACACTTTGTGAGAGCTTTCTGTCCTGCTTGCCATAGGTTAGTCCAGTATACCTGAATGGGATACAATGGCCTGGGGACAAGTTGGGCTTTTCGCAACTGTGGAAAACTTTGTTGTTGCAAAGAAAGCAGGCAGATAAATGAACATCTAATAATGCTCCTTTGCAGTGACCAAATGTCTACCTATCATATTACTAGCTCAAGATGATTCAGTCCCCTCAGGTCCCATTTTATCTGTATTTTGGGAAACTTGAAAAGCAAAACTTGTAGCATTTAAGCTTTAAAGCAGGTCTCAAGGAGAATGCTGTCCAGGTGTGGAGGTGTGAGTTAAGAGACTAAATTATGCACTCTGTAGATGATCCTACAATAAAGAGAATGGAGATGCTGTTTTAGGATTTTGAGATCTGATAATCCTCTGTCATCAGGGAAGGAGATTTTGCATCAGGGAATGTGGTCCATGTTGTTCATCTTTTCTGTCTGAGCTAAGAGCAACATAATAATCTTGTCCTTATCAATGACTAATTACCCTGAATATTCCCACTCTGAGTGTGACCATTCCTTATTCAACAAATGGTCCACCTTTCAGATCTTCTCCTATAGCAGGTGGTTCTTAATCCTTTCATCATGCAATAAAACTCAAAACAAGGTGATATCTTGAATCACTGTCTCTAGGGAGAGTTTAAATCTTTGTCTTTCTTTCTTTTTTTTTTTTTTTTTTTTTTTTTAAAAAATAT
>JASSUY010030637.1:31759-47328 GCA_032466535.1 Forpus xanthops | reverse complement strand
ATGCTGGCTGTCACCAAGCACCTTGTTGTTTTTCATGTGCCTCAGCATGCCTTCCAGGACAATCCGCTCCAAGATTTGTCTTTCAGAGAAGATCTAACTGATACACACCTAGCATTTCCAGGGTTGTCACATTTGTGACAGATCTTCATATCAGTTTCTGGTTTAAGTGCATTTCTCACCCTTTTCTCATTTCCTTAGGCATATTCACTGATACTTAGACCTTTGGCTATACTCTGCTGAGCTTAGTGGGCAGAAACTTATTTTGTTGCCTTCAATCATACAGTCTTCTGAAACCAGGAATAATTAGTACAACTTCTACAGCTTTGCTTTCTCCAACAACAAGGTTATTGACCATCACAGCTTTTCTAAAGCTAAGTACTGTTTATTCAGTCACACCATTTATAGGAGCAAAACTGCTGTAAAACAATGAACTGCTATCCATCCAAACAGGCAGCTTGCAGTATTTGTATCTACCATCTGATGTGCCTTCCTGGCACCACTAGGTGACCCTAGTTCAGTTCTCAAGTAGCTGATGAATAAACCTGGACGTGCAAACGCACATGCTTATGTGAGGGCCACCACTGGGGCTGTTCCAAGCCCTTTGTTGCTGGACCCTTAAGTATCAAATAAAACCGGTAAAATTACACCCCCATCTGCTTGGGATGAATCTTTAAAGGGCGTAAGTCATGCACATTTCCAATGCTTTTTTTTCCTCTTTTTTTTTTTTCTCAGGTTTCTCTTGGGACTTCACTGCTGGACTTTCAGTTATTTGGAAATACTCTTCATGTGGCTGAGTTTGCTACAAATGCATTTGTTGACAAGTACTTAATGGTAAGTGTGTCCTTTGTAGCATCAAAACAGAAGTGTTTGAATATTTTGTATCTTCTCAGCATCTGTTATGTTGCAGTCTTTGAAAGATCCAGAATGTTAGGACATTGCAACAGGAATGTTTTCATTCTTGGTGTCAGTGTTGCCCCAGTTGGAATTGTAAAGGCATAAATCTCCCTCTACCCTTTGCCCTCACAGTGTCAGCTGAAAACATCCATTTATATTTCTCAGAGTTCTTTTTCAACAAAGAGAACATACAGCAAATGAAAGTTTCTGTAGCTGTAAGTTTGCTCCTTGACTTCCTTTATTATGGAATGGAAGAGAGTAGCCAGGCCAAACAATGAGGGAGTTCAGCTGAATTGAATGGGCCTGAGACTCACTTGGTTGATGGGCTTGCGGTGGAGTGAAAAACGATTTCTCTGCATCTGTATAGTCAGAATGCAAGAACAACTGTAAAGGAAAGGGAAGTGGTCAAAAGAAAAGCATGAGGTAATCCTTGGAAAAGGAGAAGGTTTACAGATACTGAGGAGAGGCTGGAGAGAACATAGCATAAATGAGAATAAGTGAAATTGAAAGAGAAGGAAGGTTGAAAAGAATTTCAGCTGTGAAAGTTTTAAGAATTTGAAAACAAAGAGACCTGTAAGAATAAAAACAGAGTTTCTTTGGGGCTCTTGGCGATTAAATGACAATGATGTAGTGAAGAGGGGAGAGATAAAATCATGGACTTTGGCTGGAACATTAAGTGAGATCAATTTTTAAAAGGCTTTGCTTCTGTGCTGAGGCTAATTGAATACAGAAGCTAAAGAATTGTATGGGAGAGAAGTTTGAAGACAGGCTGAGAAGCTTTGTTAGTTAGGGACATTTGGCAGCATCTCTTGAAACCATTGCCCAGAAAGACTTAGAGAAAATAAGAAGGGCACTAGCCAAGCTTCTTTTTAGCAAGACCTCTCTAAGAAATTAGTGACTGACACACAATCATCAGTTTCACTGGGCAAACAAGTACTAATGCTATGGGATCCTTTACATCCCACTTGGCTTCAATTGCAGCTTTTCTGCTCCATCTTTCCTTGACAGACCAGGAGCACCATTCTTATGAAGACAGGCTAAGAGAGCTGGGGTTGTTCAGCCTGGAGAAGAGAAGGCTCTGGGGAGACCTTAGAGCAGTTTCCAGTGCTTAAAGGGGATGACAAGAAATCTGGAGAGGGACTTTTACAAGAGCATGTAAGGACAAAACTAGGGTAATGGCTTTAGGCTGAAAGAGGGTAGATGTAGATCAGACATAAGGAAGAAGTTCTTCACTGCAAGGGTGGTAAGGAATTGGAGCAGGTTGCCCAGAGACACTGTGGCTGCCCCATCCCTGTCAGTGTTCAGGGCCAGCTTGTTCTTTAAATTCAGTTCTATGCTTTTGTCGTGGTTTAAGCCTCACGCAGTTTTCTCTCTCACTCACTCCCCCCTCTTACTTCCCCAGTCCTGGGGGGATGGGCAGGAGAATCAAGTAAGACAGATGAAGTGTTGCAGTGCTGTGCAGCAGTTGCCTTGAGTATGATCTGCCATATGCAGTTAACTGGGTGCCTGAGCCAGCCTGACCATCTGTGAGGACTACCGCAGCATCCTGGTGATGAGAGACAAAGAACGTGGCTGAAGCAGCACAGAGAGTCAGCTGTAATTTTGGAAGCAATTACAGGAATTGGAGAGTTCTGGAAGTGCAGTTTCTTGGCCTCTTGGTAACTACTTTTCTGGCTTTTTGCAGATGCTGAAGCATACTCTACTGGTTGAGGGAGCATCACAGATTGAAGCTTGGGGGATCTGTGGGCAGACACAAAGGATAAGCTCTGACTCAGCATTGGCACAGCTAAGTCCTGGGACTGCATTGTAGATGAGTGAAGTTGGGTGAGTGGAAGATGGTTGTGCTCTCCCTGGGGATGAGCCATACTGTGTGGCAGTCTGGGTACTGCTGGGTGGAGGGAGCTGGAAATCTTACCTGGGAGGGTGAAGTTTGGGTGTTTAGTGGGTGATGTACAGGCCCAGCAATGGGAATTTGCTTGATGGACCGAGTGGTTGTGTACCTTGGACTGAAAATGTTTATTGTGTGAGTAATAGGCTGTTGTGGTTTAAGCCCAGCTGTAACTCACGTAGTTCGCTCACTCACTCCCCCCTTGTTTTTCCTCCCTGCTCCTGGGGAGATGGGGAGGAGAATCGAAAGAATGTAACTCCCACGGATTGAGATAAGAACAGTCCAGTAACTGAGGTATAATACAAACCACTGCTGCTGACACCAATAATAATAATGATAAGGGAAATGCAACAGAAAAGAATACAATCGCTTACCACCCACCAACCGATACCCAGCCCGACTGAGCAGTGAACTCACTCTTTCAGGTCCCTGCCCCCAGTTTTCAGATCCTGGGCATGATGTATATGGAATACATCCTTGGCTAGTTTGGGTCAGGTGTCCTATCTCTGCTTCCTCCTGGCTTCCCCTCCTCCCTATCAGAGCATGAGATTCAGAAAGTCCTTGGTCAGACTGAACATTACTGAGCAGCAACTGAAAACATCAGCGTTATCAGTGCTGTTCCCAGGCCAAAAGTCAAAACACAGCATTGCACCAGCTACTAAGAAGGAGAAAAATGACTGCTACTGCTGAACCCAGGATGTAGGCTGAAACCCCAGTCTGTTTTACATATTAAAAAATATTTTCCCAGCTGCAGTGTTTTACTCTTGTTCTGCCAACTCTGTGAGGCACTTTTCCAGTCAGTCTTTAGAGTGGGATTTACTGGACAATGGAAGAGACTTTTGGAGTGGTGTTTGTGACTGAAGGAAAGGTATTACCCATTGTCACAGACATTTCTGTCTCAGCAGGTACCAATTCCTTTAATGAGAAGCTGTTTAGTAGTTACAGGTGGCAGCCTTTGGATATTTGATCACAGAGCTGAGAAAACTACAAATACTAAGTTAATTGTAATGGAAATTTAGTGCTTGCTGTGTTGCAGGTAGCTTCAGTGGAAGTACAGCTTAGTACAGTGGAACATTCTACGGGTTGATTCTTACAAATGGTCACTTATGAATGGTGTCTGAAACCAAGCCTATAAATAGCAATTGCAAAGTGTTTCTGGTGTGTCTGTGTTCCATTCTGTTCCCTTCCAAATGAAGGGGAAACATGTAAAGCTACAGGCAAAAATTCTCATCTCCTTTTTACTTTTCTATTTACTCTTTTCCTGCTCAGCTCCTCTGAAATTTCTTGCTTAAAACTGAGTGGTCAGTTTTTCACTTATGGTTTATTGTTTAGAGTTTGTGGGTGTCAGTGATTTTTCATGGGTTATAGTTTATTACTTTATTCTGTGAGGCTCTGTATTTATCAAGGTTTATTTTTTACATATTTATTGACAAGGGCATTGGATGTAAAAATCAAATCTAATGACTGCTTGGATTCTGAGATTTGTAGTTTATCACTTTATGGTTTACTGTGTGAAATGGAAAACTCTGAGTTCCTAGGTAATAAGTGTAAGCTCTGAACCCTAAATAGTTTGTGAACCCTTCTCTAGGGTTTGTAACCATCATGCAGTAAGGCTAATGTTCAATGTGACCTAAGAAAGGCACTTAGACTCTGTAAATTATTGATCTAATTCCCATTTATTGAATACTAGCAGGCAAAAAGCATAGTATAATCATACATTCTTTCAGATGCTGGGAAGGGTATTATGCAGAATCTGAGAGTCTTCCAACTGAGACATGGCCCACAGTGCATCTCCTGTCTTTGGGGATGATCTTTTGACATCTTGGTCATTAGAGCTTTTACAGGATTTTCTTGGAAGAAAATAATGCTATCCACCCTTTTACTATTTAACAAGAGAATGTTCACTTGAGAACCCTCTTCAGGGTAAGATAAAGACAAGTACATATAATCACTAGTGGCAAGCAGGAACTGTCTTCAGGCTCCTTTGTCCCAATTAGTCAGTTCACTTTGTCTTGTGACCAAGGTGCAATGTACAGCATAACACATTCCTGAAGGCCAAGCTATACATGCAGCATAGCACAGCTGTAGTGCATGCCTTCTCAAGCTGACTGTTAAGCCAATCACTAATGCCCCAACTGTACATTAGTCTTCTGGTTAGGATCACTACAGTGACCTTCCCCTGTGCTACCCAGTATTCCCCTCTGTGCTCTCAGAGCTTGGGTCTCAGTTTGACACTGCATGCATGACATGCTGCCTCTGCTGAGATAGTGGATAAGTCGAGAGCAGCCAAAAGTTGCTTGCAGGGCTCTAGTCTAGGTGTAAGGCAGAAGCAGACAGGTGAGATCAGGGTTTTGCCTCGAGTAACAGAACTGCATCCTATTCTTGAAGGAAAAAGCAGACTGACAGTTACACCTCTTGAACTTCATGAGGTTTAATAGCCTGTTTCTCTAGCCTCTGGTCCCTCTGTGTAGCAGCATGATACTGTGGCTTATCAGCCACTCCTCACAGTTTTTATCAGCCACTCCTCACAGTTTTGTATCATCTGCAGGCTTGATGGTACTCTGCCTCATCACTACGGCTTTTTGGTGTGCTTCAGGGTCATGTTCTTATTTCCACGCCATCTCCCTTCGTCCGGGGCTCCCCGAGCCCGTTATGCCCTTGTCAGGGCGCTAGGCAGCGCTCGCTGCTGCGCCCGGTGACTAAACGGTGTTCCTGCAGATGGGGCGTCCAGCACTCCCCCACACCTCCCATCCCCGCTGCTTTTTGTCTGCCTTTTTCCAGGTCCCTGTCTCCTTCCCGCCCCACAGCTCTTACTATCTCTCTGCCCTGCTTCCTCTTGCTATCTGTTGTGTCTTTGTCGCATTTCTTCTCCTATCCTTTCTAAATGTATCCCCTGTCCAGCTAGCTTGTCTCTTCTTTCTCTTCCTATTTTTTTTTTCTCGGTATCTCCCAATACCCATCATAGCAGAGTTGGAGTTTGTTTGTTTCTCCCATGCTGTGCTGCTCTGTCTCTTCTTCTCTGTGTCGTTCTGTCATGATTTCTGTGTATCTTTTATTATTCCTCCATCAGGCTGCAGCTCATCACTATTCTTTTTCTTTTCCACCCCTTTATCCTGCTGGCTGTCCTTTTCTCTTTGTTCTGCCTCCCATCTTTGTTGTTTTTTTTTTTTCTTGCTTCATTTCTCAGTCCTGCTCCCCATCCCTCTCATCCCTCATCCCTCTGTTCTTCTCCTTATCTTTTCTCCCATTTCTCTGTCCTGTTCCCCGTTCAGGTTTCTTTTTTTGTTCTCTGTCACTGTGTCCTGCTCCCTGTCACTGTTTTTTTCTCACTCTGTCCCTGTTCTGCAGCCCAGTGCTTTTTTGGTCTTCTCCACATATCTGTCCTGATACGTGTCCTTAGGCTTTTTCCTCTCTTATCTCTGTTCTGCTCCCTGTCTCTCATTTTTGCCTCACTTTGTCTTGCCTCTCTGTCACTTTTTCTCCTCTATGTATCAACTTGTTTCCCATATTTGCTATTGAAATAAACCTCTAGAGGAATTTGAAATCTCTTCCTTCAAAGTGGAATGAATAAAAGAAGGAGTCCACTGATTCTGGTGCAACATGAAGGTCTCTACCAGCAAACATCCCTAAAACTTTACCAGGACACAAACAGAACAGTAGTCATAGGAATTATCACAACTAAGTTTTAATTACTTCTTCAAAGATTAATTTAATCCTGTGGACCTTTCAGTTCCAAAGAAATTCAGTAATAAAGACCTTCTTTGGAGGTTACTTGAATGCATAACACATCCAATAGTTTCACTTCCAACTACTACTGACCTGAGCAAGAAACACGGCATTTTATTAGTTCTGTTCTCTAGAGAAGGAAGATGTAGGAATCACAAAGGGATTACTTCCCCAGTTATCACAGAATCATAGAATGATTTGGATTGAAAGTGACTTTAAAGATCAAGTTTGACACTTGTTTTTTTTTTTCTCTGTTCCCCCTAATAGATGCAAATGTATAATATACCAGTATCTGAAATAAGAATGAAAAATCACTGCAGGAACAAAGTTTTCAGGCAGTGAATTCTGAACAGATACTCTTCTAGTTCATGCAATTAGCTGTGCTCATATGCAGCCTGTTGCTTCCCCGCTCCTATTTCTCAGTCTCTCATCAAAAAGATTTCATTTCATTTAACATCTTTCCCTGTCCAGCTCCACACCAGGATATTTGAATTCCTCCCTATCTGTCTTGTAGTCCATCACTGTTTTGTCCTTCTCTGTGTCTCTGTCTGGCTGTCCCCATTTTTTAATTCCTCCCTCTCTGCCCTGCAACCCATTGCTATTTTAATATTCGCTGTCCTGCTCCCTGTCCCAAGTCTTTATTTTCTCCCTCTCCACCTTGCAGCCTGTTGCAGTTTTTTCTTTCTTTTTCTGTTGATTACTGTCCAGCTCCCTGTCCCTACATTTTAATTCTTCCCTTTTTGCCATATGGCCTGTCACTATCTTTCCTTGCTCTGTCTGTTTATGGCTGTATGGCTCCTTGTCCCTTCCTTTATGAAATTCCTCCTTCTCTGACTTGGAGCCCACTGTACTTTTACCTATTTCTGCCTCTGTCTGGCTATCTCTCTCCTGTGCTTTAATTCCACAATCTGTTCCATAGCACCATGTATTTGTTTGTCTGTCTGTCTCCATGTCTCTTTGTCCAGTTCCCTGCTACAATTTTTTATTTCCTCCCTATCCATCTTGTAGACCATTACTGTTTGGTTTTCACCCCAGCTTTCTTTTTTCTTTCTCCATATCTCTCTGTCTGGCTCCCAGTCCCTGTTAATTCCTCCCTTTTCCATGTGGCCCACTATTTTTTTGTTTTCTCCATCATGCTCTGTCTGGTCCTTGTCCTTACTTACCAATTCCTTCCTCTTAGACCTGTGGCCCATCACTCTTTCCCACTTTATTTCTGCTGGTTCCTCTGGCTCCCTGTCCCTGAATTTTTAATTTCTCCCATCTGTCACATAGCCTGTGTAATCTTTTGCATTTATCTGCCTCCCTCAGGCCAGTTCTCTGTCCCTATTCATCAGCTCCTCCCTCTCTACCTATTGCCTTTGTCCATCTCACTATCTCTGGCTTCCTGATGACTCTATTTTAGAATTCTCCCTTTGTGCTTCTTTCTGTACATGGTGCTGTTCTATTTGCTCTCCAATGATCTTCCTTTTTCTGGCACCCTGTCACTATTTCTTAATTATTCCCTCTCTGCCCTGTAGTGTGTAGCTATATATTTTGGTTTGTATTGTTCCCCATGCCCTGCCCCTTTCCTCTATCCTTGGTTGTCCCTGCTCCCTGTCCTTGTTTAAGCCTCCCTCTCTGCCCTGTTTGTTGTTGCTTTTTGTCTTTCCCCTCAGCCCTCTGCTCCTATTCTTCCCCCCACCACCACCCCCTCATGCTGCCTGTTCCAGGATTTTTCTACATCTCCATCCTGCTCCATGTCCTTATCTTTCTTTCCCTGTCCTGCTACTACTCCCTCTCTGCTGCTTCATTCTCCACCTCTGCTAGGCTCCCTGTCCTCAGGTTTCTCTTGCTGTTCCATTCCCTGCCTCATGCTTTCTTACTACACACTGGTTGCCGAGCAGCTGCCACTTTTCTCCTTTCTTCTAGTGCCCTGCAACCTGTTCCTCATTTTTTGCAGCCTCCAGCTCTGCCCACCAGCCCATCGCTCCAGCAGCCAACAGACTGACTGTGGTTCCTGCCACACTGACCAAGCATGGCTCCAGATGACTGCAGGGGTATCCCAGAGGCAGGCCCCCAGCCCTGGAGCAGACTCACTACTAGGATTTGTTACATAGGTGACTGAATAAATGTTACTCGCTATCTCCTTTGCTCTCCTGGCCTTGTTTGCCCCTCCTTTGCCCTGGGTGAGGAGCTGTGAGGGAGGACATAATGTACTGTGGAGGTCAGGGGATTGCCCACTGATTCTGCGGGGCTGCGGGCCGGGGCTGGAGCAGACCCAGGTGCGAGCAGTTAAGCTGATGCGACAGCCCCTTCCTGTAAAGAGGAGCCGGTAGAGGGGTCAGTGCTGCCCTGCCGCGGGTGGCCGCGGAGGGGCCGGTGACGAGCGGAGCAGCAGCTGATCGTCCGGGGGTTGCGGCTGTACAGAGGGAGAAGGTGTGCGGGGCCACGCGTCTTGAACGGCGGTCCCGTCGGGTGGTTCCGAGGGCGACGGTGCCCAGCAGGGTCAGACAGCAACAGGTTGGTACCTGTCGTGCAGGGGTACCGGGCTCCGATCGGGCATGCTGCCTCCCGAGGCACGCCGGGAGGTGCAGTCTTTCGGTATTTCCCGGCGCATGCCCGGACCAGTGGTTTTCGCGGGCTCTGCGGCCGCTTAGCCACACCGCTCTCTGGCCTTAGCATCGCTGCAGCATCAAGCGTGGTTTTGCTGCCGGTTTCGTGTGGTTTCCCGTGGGTTTAAAGCTGCTTCTCACCGCCCAGCCTCGGAACGGCAGCTCTGCAGAGCACCAACCGCGCCTCCGCTTTCGCCCTTGCTCTCTGCTGCCTCCTAGCGAGTGAACCGCAGTACTGCAGGTGGCCACTGTGGGTCTCCGCTTCGCAGCCCGCCGGTAACGGCAATGCGACACTGCGGTGCCTAGGAGGGGGACGCCGCCGAGCTGGGTACTGCCTCCCCATAGGGAAACGCGGTCACCGCAGCCCCGTGTGCGCTCTTGTCGGCAGGCGCTCGGCGGGCAATGCGCGGGACTGCCGTGCTCATGCCGCTCCTGGGCACGCGCCCCCCGCCATGTGCTGCCGCCTCGTGGCGAAGCGTGGTGGTGCAGCGCGGGATCCGTACAGGTGTTGCCGCTGCGAGGCCCTGGTCCCGGGGGAGAGTGAATTCAGGTTATTCAGGGCGTGTAAGCGGTCATGCTGCGGCTCTGTGCTGGAGGAAGCCAGGCGTGGCCAGTGTGGCTAATGGTGATGGTCCCTCTGTGTGAGGAGGCTACAGCCCCAGGGGGTGCTTCTGCTGGGGCCCAGCTGCCTTTGAGTGCTGATGAGTTGCATGTTTTGCTTGCAGACACAAGCTAATCCCAACATTGCTGTTGTCTCCG
This sequence comes from Forpus xanthops, assembly GCA_032466535.1. NCBI lineage: Eukaryota > Metazoa > Chordata > Aves > Psittaciformes > Psittacidae > Forpus > Forpus xanthops. The sequence continues at coordinate 37,470 of JASSUY010030637.1, read as the reverse complement.
TCTTGCCTGCTCTGAATTTGCAAAATGTAAATGAGGATAGATACATAAACATTTGCTTTGGCTTCTTTTGTTCTCTGCTCTGCAAACACTTGCATCTGGCAGTCTCAGATGTATTGGTAAAACTCGGGAGAGCTCTGGCAGAGCACTGGTGTCAGGCACTGTTCACCATGTTTCGCATCAGGTGGTGGAATAACAAATCTGTTGAATAGCATACAGCTACACTCAGGAAGATGTTTTATTTCAAGGCTCTATAACAACAGAGCAAAAAGAGATAGCATAAGCAGAAAAAAGATCAGAAATGGCCATCAGAAATGGAATTCAGAGGATATGAACTCCAGGGTTGGCCTTTCTCATGGCAGTCCTATAGACCCTGCCCACTGCCACTTGGCAAGTCCCAGCCCAGTTAGCAGGGATTGCACACAGTCACCTTCTGGTACTCCTGCTTAGTTGCAGTGATTGGATTACTACTGGAAGTTCTTGGAGAAAGAGTCACCAGTTCTTCTCGAGTTAGAATCACAGTGGAGGCAAACAAGTATGCACTAGAACATTAAAAGCTACTTGGGTAAATGTGCTCCATTGGAAAGGGAAAAAGTCTTGTATTTGTCTAAAATTACAATCAGAAGGAGAAACGGCAACAGGCTTTTTGGGATAATGAATGTGCTCTGTTGCAGTCTGAGGTGAATAGAAGTGATTGCTACATCTGTCTAATGGATGGTGTCCCACAAGAGGTCCCTGAGCATTTGTGCAGTTTTGAGCTGCTGGAAAATGTGCTGGCCTGCTACAGACTGGCAGCAGTTTGGACTCCTTCCTTTTACCATCCCTCTGTCAGCATTTTGAAGAGAAATTTCCTCTGGACTGGTCAGGGAATATGGGTAGGCCACAGCCTAGTTAGAAGTGAGCTGAGTTCAGGAATCCTTTTCACATCACTGTTAGTATGAGACTTCACCTACTGATGCAGAGGAGATTGCTGATTCAGTACATCCCTGTTTCCCTGCTGTGAATGAATTAATCCCTCTGGCCTTTTACTCTTCGTAGTCATACAGAGGAAGCTACCCACCTCCATACGTCTGTACTGCAGCATCAGCAGGCCCAGCTGAGGCTGGGATGGGCACATGCCATATTTAAATAGCAGCTGGCTTTTGCTATCTCATTATTACAGCCTTCTGATTAACGATTCTTATGTAGAACAGAGGAGAAAGCTAATGTCTCCCACAGACAGAAGATTTCCTGACTACACATGTTCACCCTTTGCCAAAGGTGTATACATTCAGCACATTCTTATGATTAAACTTTCTTTGAGGGGAAAAAAAAAATTCTATCAGCCTTTAGTCTTTCACCTACTGCTATAAAGAAGCTTTAGAAATAAGAATTCCTGCAGTATAACACTTTTGAAATGTATGTGCCAAAGATGATAAAGCCTTTTCTTTTGTACTTGGGAAACAAATCTGTTTAAGTTGGGTGTACTCAGATAGTCTTCCTGATTTGTTTAACATGTATCTTCTCTCCAGCCTATCTGAAAAGAGACCAACTTACTGAAGCCCTAAGATGTAAGGCTTTTAGATCTACTTTTATGATGCTGTAGATGAAGCAAAAGAAAAACTTCTATTGGGGAGGTATCAGACAACAGAAATAGCATCAGTATGTACCTTGATTTATTGTATAGCAGCCATATGGTTAGGTTTGTAATTTCTGTGTAGATAGCAGTATTCTCTCAGAAGTTGCCACACAGGAAAACCACAAGGAATCCTTGCAGCAAAGACACAGGTAGCCAAGAGCTGACCCACCACACATACTGCTGTCAGAATGGAAATACACCCATAGAAGAGCTGCAGATCTCTGCCCCACAGGAGCAATCAGTTCCTGCCTGCCTCATCTGGCATGGCTTCCTTTAGGAATAACCTGATCTTTCTGCTGTGCATTCCTGCTATCTAGTTCAGGTCACCTCTAGGCTAGAGAGGAGTTTATGGAAGCTGGCAGCACTTTCAGATACAAGCACTGAGTACCTTCCTCATCTTTAGGCAAAGAATTTTGTCATCTCCTCCTTCCCTGTTGGCATAACTTCTTGGTAGACAGCGAAGCTTTATTTGTTGAGTCATCTCATGGGTTGAATATTTTCATGTTGATGGAACAAGATAAACCCAAGTTAATATAGTGCCATTTATTTGGCTGCAAAAATAAGCTCACACCCAGTGATGTGTGCTCTTCCCCACCCTTAGAAAAAGCCTCACCCAAAATATAATCTGTTAATTGTCCTGACAATCTGCTTAATTCTGTTGGATTGAGGGAAGATTTGATAGCCAAGGGCAGAGCTTTCAGTAATTCTTTTCATTCCCCAATTGGCAGGTATAGTGGAGACACTCTGCTTGACTTCTGCTGTGATGATACATTGGCAAGAGGGGCTCTGTAAGGCAGGTCCTAAAGGCTTCTTTGATTAAAGTCAGTGAGTAAACCACTAATAAACTGAAAAATACAATATTGATGCAGTCTGTTATGACTCCATAAAAGCTTTATTGCTACACACAAACTGCGTCTCTGCTGAGATCTGGCTTCATGTCAGAAAAGGTGTAGTGCAAAAGTACTTTGTCAGATGGTTGTGGTTTAAGCCATAAATCAGCCATGCAGTTTTCTCTCTCACTCACTCCCCCCTCTTTCTTCCCCCCACTCCCGGAGGGATGGGAAGGAGAATTGAAAGAATACTATTCCCACAGGTTGAGATAAGAACAGTTTAGTAACTAAAGTATAACACAAACCACTACTGCTACCACCAGTAATAATAATGACAAGAGAAATACAAGGGAAAAGAATACAATTGCTCACCACCTATATACCCAGTCTGACCAAGCAGTGCACCCCCACCCTTCCAGGTGTCTTCTCTCCATTTTTACATCCTGGGCATGACATGCTGTGGTATGGAGTACTTCTTTGGTCAGTTTGGGTCAGGTGTCCAGTCTCTGCTTCCTCCTGACTTCCTCCTGGCTTCTCCTCGTCCCTGGCAGAGCATGAGGCTCAGAAAGTCCTTGGTCAAACCGAAATGTTACCAAGCAGTAACTGAAAACACTGGTGTTATCAGTGCAGTCCCCAGGCTGGAAGTCAAAAACACAGCACTGCACCAGCTACCAAGAAGGAGAAAAATGACTGCTACTGTTGAACCTATGACAGATGGGCAGTGCCCAAAAGGCCTTGCAGTCCTAATAGATGAAGGTGAGAAAAAGAAAGAGTTTTTGTCTCTATGCTATAGACAGACAGTGGAGTAGGTGTACCTTGAAATTCTGTGCTGCTGCTCGTAGCTCTGAATCAGCTGATAATGCTTGGTATTGTTAAAAATCACTATTGGACAGGCAAGTGCTAGCACATTGCCTTGAACTAGCACGCCTCTCATTTGACTTAATATATCTGTGTTCTGTAAGTATAAGCAGATTGCTTCCAGACTGAGATTGGGGGTTACACAGCCACTCTGACTCTTCACTCCCAGTTTCTTTGAATTGCCATACTAAATCTGATGAAAAGTCATCATCTGGAAGTACACCAGAACAAACACCTATCACTATGTGGATAGGCTGTTAGAACCAGGATTTAACTCTGGGCCTTATATCCAGTATCTCACTGAAGGTAAACTTTCAAGTTGGCTGTCAGTAAAGGGTGATGTATATCAAAGTTGAGACAGTTGACAATAGTGAATATGTAGTTGCAATCATTTCACCATCAGTTTGATTTAGTCTGAGGGAGATTACAGTTTCCTCATGACAATACCTGGCTAATAAAACTGTGATGCTTCTTTAGTGACCACTGCAATAATATAGATTACACATAGATAGATTTCATTGTTCATTGTCATCCATCACCACATAAATCACTCAAAGAATCCTGATATAAAGAGATGAAGAAACAACCTCAGAGAAAAAATTAATTTTCCTGGAAGTTTAAAACCCTCTCAGAAATTTGAAGGTATTTTCTAAATGGTCTATTATAGATCCCTTTTATGATCTTAAAAAATCTTTTATACACCATCCTTCATTTATGTGTACCTCAGAGTATGTTTTTTTCCATATTGAGACTAGTTTTTACCCAGAAGTTTCAGGAAGGGCTCGTGATTTGGAATGCTCCCCTGCTAAGGACCCCACCTTGACATACTTGGAAAAACTGAAACATATTTAATCTGCCTAAACGTCATCAACCATCACTTTCACATTTGAATGACTGCAAGACTCCTGTTCAACTGCTACTTTGCTCCATTAACTTGAGAACCAGGCAACTCCTACCTAAGCTTTCATTTCTGCTGTGCTCGCAGTCATGAAGTGTCAAAGGGCAATATTTAAGATAGTTATGTAACTGTGGAGGATTCCTTTTATCTTTATACTTTCTACACCTACAATCTGAAGGCAATTAAATAATATGCCTCAGGGCATGTCTACACAATGCAGTGCAATGCAGAGATTTTCAGTTACCGCCCATTCATCCCGTAGTGGAAGTTGCCATGACTCATAACATGGGTTATTGCAAAAAATAAAATTCTGTACAGCAGCCAGAGCTGAGATGGCTGTTACAACACTTTGGATCTTTCAGTGCCTTCAAAGTATCAGAGATTATCGGAAAAGTTGAAGTATTTTTATGCATGGACAAACATCTCAAAGGAACCCTTCTGTAGCTCCTTGTCAGACTGCCTAAAAGACCAACAGATGCCTGGTAGAACTTGAAAGTCTTCCATACGGAAGTATCAAGTGATCAGGGTACTTTACTTCTGCCCAGTTAAAAATTAGGCTGAAGAAGCCTGGTTTTCAGAGGCCATCAGGAGCTCAGCACTTGAGTACCTTGAAATGGAGACAGAATACTTACTTTTGAGAATTCAAGCAAGTCAAAGTAGAACTCTGCTGCTGCCTGCAGTTACTGATGATATAACCAAACTGAACAGTTTGGGACATTTTCTGTAGGACTGTGGGCCTCAGATTTGGTTTTCCTGATATACTCCAAGTAGAACGCTAGTGATTTGAAAGAAACTCTCCCAAAACAAGACAGAAATTCTATTTGGTCTGTATTTTAAAATTCAGTGACTTTTCAACTTCATGAAGACCCAGACTTCTGGCCAGAATACAATTTGGCCAGATCCCTGTAAGTGAATTCAACAAAGCCACTGATAATGCCATGAAACAGCAGAGCTAATGAGCGTCATCTCCCTGGTAACTTGAAGGTTACAAACCTGAGGAAGTACATCTCTTTAGCATGCTCTAACAAGGGAGGGAATTATGACACACAAGAAAGTTATTCCACCACATGCAGAACTGTGTTAAAAAAACAACTAAACAGAAACAAACTGAAGAAACCTCACACCTTTATTAGATTTATGTAGTCCAAGACTCTGTAATTGCATAATGGTAGAACTACTTCCATCACTTTGGCCGTATTCTCTGTAGGCACTATGACATTTAAGTGCATGTCTGCATATTATTTATCAACAATATAATATTTTTCAATATTTAAAGCTCCTTCTACCTGTTCTCCTTTGTATAATTTTGTTATTTTCAGCAGATTTCCTGGATGTTTGAATCCAGACTAAAATAACATACTTCGAATAAGCAGAAATGCTTAGATGACTATAGTTTCCATAGCTGATTTGTCACTCTCCACCCCAAATCAGGTCTGTCATGGGTTCAGGAGCAGCAGTCATTTTTCTTTAAGTAGTAGCTGGTGAGCACTGTGTTTTGGATTTTTGGCTT